>NNCF01133908.1:0-43617 GCA_002313205.1 Laupala kohalensis | reverse complement strand
TATTGGGAGCTCACATACCTAGCCCACTCAGCGATTAGCATTTGCACCGGCTAGCTGGTGCAAGGGAAATTTGGATGGGCGGGTTCGGCCCATTTACCTCAATAAAACACACACTTGAAAAGTAATATCACACAGCGTTGACAAAGTTTTATTTTCTAGCTATTTACATTTACGATCTACACATAAATATCCCCATGGCATTTCACTCGAAATCACACGTATTCATTCGTATTATATTTTTCATGTGTTGGTACACTTTTAGTCCCAACCAAATTATATTCATTTTATATTAGAAATTGAGTAAATTTAATTATCGACCGTCTGGTGGCTTAAACATGTGAATTAGTCTTTTCATAGTTTTGGTTTCTTATGACCACGGAAAACACGCATCTTTTTCATCACCAGGTCGTTCGCCACTTGGCCGCTATTCTGAGGCTGTCAGAATATTTACCAATTTAGTTGAAATGGCTGCCTACCCGTCTCGAAAATGGTGTGGCTCTTTCAGACCCTTTGGGGATCCATGACCCGAGAGCCATCTTGTAAGTTCTCCGCCGCCTCGACCAGCTGCTGCCGCGGTCCGGGATCCTAGGACCTACCGTGTCGTCCCATACCGGTTGCCTCCAGTCAGCCGGAACCGTGGAAGGGCCCAATTAAGGCACTTACACCGATTAAGGAATACGCCCACGATGTCCGAGCCGAACACATCGAGTATTGCTTAGGCAGAAGCCACGAGGCGCTTCAGAGCGGGACCATGTCCACAAGTTCGATGCCTCCGCACACCAGTAGACATGAAGTGTTTGACTGCAGCAATTTCTAAGTCAAACTCTGTATCTGAATCTCTGTAAAAATCTCTATGTCGAAATCTAGGACTCTCTGTACTCTGCTCCACTCTCTAAGAAAACTGCCTCCTGCACTCTTCTCAACTCTCCTCATTTTTGAAAACTCTAAAATCTCGTCTTTTTAACCCCTCGCCCCCACTCTGTCAACTTCTCGCGGAGCAAGTCACGCCCTCCCCCGTGTCACGTCTTTCTGTTTACCAATCACTACATCTTTTCAACTCCACGCGGGCTTCCTGGGATAGGCTGAAACGGTCGTGACGTTTGTTTATATTCGGCGAATCGAATAGTTTGGTTTTCGCATCGACGGTCTTAGCTGCTTCGATCCCATGTGGTCACCACGTGCCGAAACCTTCAATGTTTCCTACGCTTTGTTTCATTTGTCTGGTACATTTCCACCGACCACCCCGAAGAATCCGAATTTCTGCAAGTTCGCTGCTCGCCGCAGAAGTCCCTAATGAATACTCGCTTTGAGAATCGCCGCCTGTTTGTCCATCATATTTTGTCGCCTATCTGGGCCTGGTACTTCGCCGCTTATTCATTGATCCATCTTTAAACGCTTCCGAAACCGCACCCTCAGTGCATTGCCGCTTTCTCACGCTCCAAACAGTCTNCTTACTTTATTTTATAAAAATAATAAAGTTGACAGATCGACAAAAACAGCAAAAATATCCCTTTTTGAAACATTTCAGGTATAAAAAAATTAATACTCATAAAACAAAATTTTTCGCTTGTGTATATACAAAACTAAATTACAAATCCAATGGTGGTAACTGTATTTTTCTGCTATTTTTGTCGCACACTCCACAGCTATTAGAAGTCAGGGGTCTATAATAAAAAATCCGATAGTAGTAACAGACACATGAAATATATATAATGATTAAATATTCCCTCCGGATGAATTTAATTCGTCCCAGTCGACACGCAAGTACAACGCGGCGACAGAGTCGAGCGACATCACCAGAAGGGAGGACGGACGCGCCTCATTGCCCCGCCAATCACCGAGCTCCTCTACCCCTCCTTCAATATCGATGAGACCAGTAAAGCAAGGGTACATTATTACACGAGAACAAAACAATTCAATGTACGACCGAATGAAGTTTTGGAAACATAACGTTTCTGCGACGTTAGATGCGTGTGATTCTTCAAATAGCAGTCAGAAAATTTCGGTTAAAGAGTTATTGTTAAAATAAGAATCAGATTTGGGGATCCAGTAGAGCCCATAAAAGGCTACGAATTCAAAAATACAACTGGCGGATGAAAAACAATTCAAGCGCAGTTATCCTATTCCATACGCGTGTCGTGAGGAAACGAAAACTAAAGTGGAAACAATGTTTAAAAATGGCATAATTTAAAAAAAGCCACATCCTACGTAAGCCCATTGATTACCGTGAGGAAAAATTAGGAAAATTGCGAATATGTCATGACGCGAGATTACTCAATCGCGTAACTGTACCATACAATGTTTCACTACCCGGGATCGACGATATTAAAAAGTTTAGTGGAACCCAAGTTTTCACGGGGCTAGATCGTTCGGCCGCCGACTGGCAACTTGCTATAGAGTCAGGAAGCCAAAAGTATATTGAGTTTTTATTCGAAGGATGCACCTATGTGTTTTGTAGAGACGTCTTTGGCCTACGAAATAGTGGAGCGGGGTTAACACAATGTCTCGAGGAAATTTTTAAAGGGAGATTGAAAACGACGACAGTACTGTACGTCGACCTAACATTGTTTTCACCGGAGTTCACTTTTGATGTAAAACATTGACCTGGTAAAGAAAATGTCGCAGCAGACTATTTAAGCCGTTTACAGGAGGGAAAACGCGGGGAGGATTCTCACTTTGAATCGTGTATGTTCGTGGAAACACAGGACCCGACGCCCGATTTATCTTTCTATGGAAATCGGGGCTACCAATTAAATGATTTCAAGTTGCAAAAATTCATAAGGTTTAGAAGACCGGTAGCTGCGATGAGAAGAACGAATAGGAATTAAATGAGAACGCTGACAAACGGTAGGTTTTTAAGGAGTTATATAGGTTAAGGTATCTCGGAGAGCGGTGCAATTTAAAATAATAATTCCCGATTACCTCGTGAAAGACCTCGTGGAATACACGCACAAAAGATTCGCGCATTACAGGAACAAAAAAATTATTTACATTTTCCAAGAAGAATTTTACTGGAGGAAAATGCGTCGCGTCATTCGACGTACAATAGCACGCTGTCACATTTGCCAGATAACGAAATACCGAAATCGTATATACGAGGGACCAATGGAGATCATTGTACCGTCAAAAGCTCGAGAATTACTCGCCGAAGACCTTTACGAGAGATTACCGATGGCTACGCGTGGTAATACGTTTATTATGGTTATTGATAACGTATTTACTAAATGTGTTAAACTGTTTCCCGTCAAATAAGCCGAATGCTTCTAATTGTTTACGCTGCCTTCGGAAGTACGTCGAGTTGTGCAGTACTCCCGATCGCGTCCTTAGTGATCTCGGAACACAGTTCACCAGTGAAAAACGGCAATTGGAATTGAGTAAGATGAATATTACACCGTATTTTAACTCAACTTCGAAGTACACCTTCACGAGTTTGTAACGTCAACAGCCAGATGAAAATTGCGACGACCGGGACTCGAACCCCGGACCTCCTGCTATGGCCAAAGGTGTGTTATCCACTGCACACCACCCTCGACTCCCAAGTCCGAACGCAACTTACACCTGGCCTCATTCGGAGAACCCGGGTCACATCCCCGTTCAGGGGATAAGTGGCCACAGGCGGTTATAATGCTGGAAGCTCTTAAGCCCAGTTTTCGCGTACCTCCGCGTCCGATGCATATTTTAACTCACAATTTGCGAGTACCAATCATAGAGGAGTGTTTGCAGCGCCAACAGCCAGGTGAAAATTGCGACGGACCGGGACTCGAATCCGGGACCTCCCACAGCAGGAAGTCCCGGGTTCGAGTCCCGGTCCGTCACAAATTTCACCTGGCTGTTGACGTTGCAATATTACACCTGTTTATTGCTCGACACGTCATCCACAAAGTAATCCTTCTGAAAGAATAATGAAAAAGCTCTCCCGTTTATTTAGGGTTTAATGCAGAGAAAAAAAAGTGGTACGACCTGCTACCTAAATTAAATTGTTGGTTGAATGCTGTTCCGCATAATAGCACTAAAATCAGCCCGTACGAGGCACAATTCACGCGGAAACTAGAAAATATTTTCGAGAATCTTAAAATCCTCGACCATATCAATTCAAAAAATTAATGTAGATGATCAAATAATACTGAAAAATCTGAAATAATACAAATAATACTGAAAGACTAGCTCGCAAACAAGAAAAAACATTTCAAGTTCAAGTACGGGACAGAGTGTTGGTAAAGACACCGAAACCAGAAGTTAAAGTTGTTTCACAATTTTTTTCTGGTCCGTACGTTATTGCTAATGTTCCATTTCCAAATGTGGCGAAAGTTGGTAGAGTCGAAGAGAGATAACGTGGTTATTTTAATTTTTCAAATTTAAGACCTTACGCTAGTGAATGAACGCACGTATCTTGTAGAAAGTAAGGAAAGAACACGGAAAATGAAAAAGGCTACCCGTCCCTGAAGTAGTTTGAAGGTTGTTAAGTTTTGAAATCGTAAGGTATAACTGATTGTGTCATGTAAACAATGTTTGATGTGAAAAATAGCAACCAAAAACTCCTGAATTCATGTAAGCATATTCTATGTATTGTGAGTTTTGAATAATTTACGGATTAATTATGAAATTTAAAAGAAGGAGCATAGAAGTTTAAAAGGAAAAGTTCGTTGGAGGTCGGCGAAGGACCGTGGGCGCGGTACGAGGCCGGTGACCCATGCGTCGGCGTTTCTTTCACGTCGAATAAAAATTTATGATGGTTTAGAAATCGCAGGCTGGCGAGGGGATGAGGGAAAAGAAATACCCTCCGTAACAAACCACAGATGTGCAGAAACTAGCAACATGTACGAACTTGCTAGAAAAATCGTTAAAAGCCACAGCGTCGTTGAGAACGTTCCAGAAATCAGTTGAAGATTTTTTTAAAGGTTCCAATGAGAGTCAGGGCGTGAGAGGGGGAAATCCTTTCGGCATTGGGGGTTATCAGTCATGTGGCATTCAAAATTTTGAAGATTTTCGGTAGAAAGAAGGGATAGAGCCCATTTAAGGCAAAAACACTCAAAATTTCGCTCTCATACCAGATTTTACTCAGACGTAAAGAAATATTTGCTCAGATGTGTGTAGCTCAGACGTAAAGATTTTTCGGCAGCTCAGACGTAAAGATTTTCGTCAGCTCAGATGTGTTTAGCTCAGACGGATAGAATTTTTGCTCAGATGTGTTTATCTCAGCCGAATAGAATTTTTATTCACAGAGACTTTTTTTTGGGCGCGCTGAGACGTTGCTCAGATCGCGCTAATTTGTCGCAGATCACATGTTTCTCCGTCGCAGCGATTAGATGCTGACGCGAATCATATAGAATTTTTGTTGGCAGTGCTCAGATCGATTTTTTTTATCGGAGTTGAGATACAAGTTTCGTCAGCATTGAGATAAGTTTGTCGGAACGCTTTGCGGGTGAGAACTAGACATTGCGATAAAACGCGGAAGCTGGTTGGCGCTGCTCGCAAATAATCCACGGGGGAGCCGTGCTGACATCCGTGAGGGACCCTCCTCCTCTGCATTCCAACAGTCAGGCATCTTGTACAGGTATTCTGCGATCGTTGGCGAATGTGAAAGCCATCATCGCAGTGCGCTTGCGAGTCAGTATGTGTTTGATAGTGGCTACCAGTATGAGCGAGAACATTAAACTGAATGAGTGCTTTGATTAAACTCAGTCGCTCGGAGAGGTAGGCCAATAGAATCAGTGAAATATTGGGACTCAGAAGAAGTTCAATTAAACAGTAAATATTAGCGTTAATTAGGAGTAGAATCAGTGCGTAACTTTGTTGCAAGAAATAAATGTGTAATTGTAGTGTTAAAAATTGAATAGAATTAAAAACAGTGAAGGTTTATTTGATGATGATGATAAATGATGACAATCTTAACAGTTAGTAAATGTAAAATGATAAAGCCAGTGATTATTATTTGTGTTTTTTGGTGGGAATGTGGCCCCTCTGGTCGATATATGATTAATGTTTATTTGTGTCTTTTGGGGGAATTTCTGTTTGTGTAGTGATAATGTCATTTTTGCTTTAAAGTGACTGTGAAATGACAAAGATTTGTATTTGTGTCTTTTGGGGGAAAGTTATTTAATCAAGGGATATTTTAGCAATTAAAATAGCTTTATTAATGGATTTATTTGTCTTGCGTTTTCCTTAAGTGGAACCATTGCATGGTCCTTTTCCTTCTGATAGAAATCGTACCCCTTTTAAATATTGTGGAACCCTGAGAAGAGCTAGCCGAGGCATTTACCTTTTAAATTCATTATTTTCATTATTATTAATATTTCAACCCCGTACTGCCACAGTATTTTCTTCATATACGAATAGCGTACGAAAGTGCGTAGAATGTCTTGAAATGTACTATGTAATGTTGATAAATTTTCCCATAAATGTTCCTCTTATTAAATTATTTGAAATGATTTTCTAAAGTATTTAAAATGTCCAGTTTGTTTCATTGATCGAATAATGCACATGATTAATACTTGCTAATTAATAAGTAATGTGCTGAATTAATTCTTACGAAAAAATTTGTTCATTTTTGTAAAGTTCTCAAAGAGATACAAGGTAATTTTATTTTAGTTTTGTATGTAAATTTATAATATGCAGGGATATTCACCCAGAACGTAACTTTGAAATAATCTGGAAATGTTAAAATCAATGATATCTATTTTTTATTTGTATGACAACTATAGCGTACCAGACTGATGTAAATAATGTTTGTGATTGGTTTTATGCATTATTGAGTTTAATAATGCCAAGGGAAGTTGATTAAAAGTATAAGGTTACCATCACAATGTAATCTGTATGTGAAAATGAGCTAATAATGATTTAAGTTACAAATACACAGAAGTATTTTTTGTATAATGCTTGATGAAATGTCATGTAAAATTCCAGATTAAGTTACAAAAAAGAATGTTTATGATTTAGAACTATGAGTTTTTATATTAATAAAACTATGTTAAAAGTTCAAGTAGCAAGAACGCTACGGTGCGGTGCCCTTTTTTAAATTTCACATTATCGTATTTCGTATATTCTCATCATGTCTATTATGCTTTTCATCTGCCACGAGCAGATTAATAAATTAATATATTATTATTTCAGATTAATAAATTATTATATTATTATATTAAGTGAAAGTGCTTAAAGAACAGTGCGACGCTGAGTACAAGAGTATCATCACAAATAGTGAAAATGTGACGAGTGGAAATTCAATTTGTGAAATAACAAAAATTGTAATTCCAATCTGAGAGATGTGTGTATGATTAAATATTCCCTCCGGGTGAATTTAATACCCCCCCAGGCGACACGCAAGTTCAACGCGGCAACAGTGTCCAGCGACGNAGCGACATCACCAGAAGGGAGGACGGACGCGCCTCATTGCCCCGCCAATCACCGAGCTCCTCTACCCCTCCTCCCAACTGCTGCTTGTGTAGGGGAAGTTTCGCGAACGTCACGAACTCTTGAAGATGCGGTTCGCAGGCAGGGCAGTGGCACTCTAACAGTTGTCGCTACGCTACGTAATATTGTACGATTTGACAAGTTGTCTTGTATATTTTGTACATTAAAGTACAATTGTTGAAATCTCTTGCGCATTTTTGATGTTGGTCGTCGAGGAGACAGCGAATTGCCTCCAATAAAACGGTGGTGCGTTTACTGGAGCAAATGCGGTGCTCTAAAAGTGAAAAGGGGCATGATAATATATCGAGGACATTTAATCCAAAATTGGTTTGCAAACAAAAACTTAGGAGTAAATTGGTTAAAATACATAGAGAATCAGCGAGAAATAACGTAGAACAAATCATGAAATTAAAAAAAGGTAAATGTACTTAATCATCTAAAATTAATACTCATACCAATAAAAATTCGAAATTAATAAAACACAAACTGTCATACTTTAAAGTATGAACGTCACTAACATTAAGAAAATCAGACATCCAATAAAATTGTAATACACATTGAAATTAGGGATCTGTAGGAGCCCAGGGCAACGTTGGAAGATGTGCTTCGCTATGAGGGGCAGTGGTGAGCGATTGTCAGCGTACATAGCCATTCATTGCCTGTCTCATCATCAGGATAACCTAATGAAGGCTCTCAGCTGGTGCAGCACGACCGCTAGTAAGGTGAAATAAATTTACGATAAATATGCCAAGAGGATACAGGCGAAGCGAACAGCGTCGATACCTCGGCAGAATCGAGCGTGACATGAACTTGATGGAGGATTTAACCTCTTGTAAAATAGGACGCAATGTGTGTTTCAATTGTGGAGAGATTTAAAAAAATGTTCGTTGTAGTTCAAATGAAAAATTGGATTTAGGAGTTCTATGTGGATAACATTTTCTTCAATTTAATTTCATTTCCTTCTTCAAAATTGTTTGCACCATACGCACGAAGGAGAAGATTTGTATAAAATTGTGTTAAGTCATAAGAATGCTGTGTAAAAATGTGTTTTCTAATGAAAACTGTTCAGATTGATTCTGAATTATTTTTTTATTGTAAATAATGTGTATTTGATTTTGAGAAAGATTTAGATGCTTTACGTTCTCTACTGATTATTATTTATTTTGAATTGAGTGTTCTAACAAAAATTGTTGACGAGTCATTTCCAATGTGTTGTTCAAATAAATCAAGTGCGTAAGTAGCTAAATTAAAATTTTCAAATGCTCGCACTGCAAAATTTTAGAGTCAATGTAAAATTCTTCAAACCATATTTTGAGACTCAAATGAAAGTGCAATTTAAATTCGTGTATCTTGTTGCATGTATTTCTAAAAGGACTGATTTAATTGTATATAAATAATAGTTACGCTCTGTAAAAGACATGATTAAAAGTATTGTGAGTATAATGTAATTTTGAAAGGGATAAAAAAATTGCAAGTAATTATTATGTTAAAGTGTAAGTTTTTTAAGCGTTGTGCAAAGAAAATTTCTCAAAAAAAATGACCAAATCCACCACAAAAGAATCACGAACCTACTTTACTCATTTAACGGTTCCTTTTGCCCGACTTTCTCTTAGTTGTCATTTTGCAGAAAATGCATTCGTAGGAGATAAACTTCTCTATTTTTTCTTGGTCAGGAGGATATAAAAGCGGGATATTACATTTGGCGCCCAACGTGTCAGGCTTGTGTATAAAACAGGTGATTTTATAAACAGTGATTTCATATTGTTAGAATTGTACCTTCGTACTTGGATTGATGTGACATTATTTCTTGTTAAAAGAATTAAAAATTTCAAAACTTTCTCCGTCTCCACGCTTATTTTATTCATTTTTTGTTGTGTTTCTATAGTTTGTATTTTAATGAATAATGTTGTACTTATGTGGTTAAGTGTAAGAGAAGGCTATGCCATAACTTCGCCACCAAATTAAGGCATTATTATAATTAATTCACGCGTTTTTACATCTATGAATTGGGGATGTTTGGGGAGAGTTTCCAAAGTCGTAATTTTAAAACATTCGTTAAAACTTTTTACTACGTAATTAAACGTTGGAGGGGACAGGCGAAAGAGAAATTTATTTATCACAAGAAGCTTCGTGATTGTAATGTTGAGAAGGGTAATTGTTTATCCTACATACAAACTTTTACCCATAGTGGTAAATGCAATTTTTAAAATTATTATTACATGTCTAACGGCAAGGTTCGCGCCTTTTGGCCCGCTCTTCCACCTAACTGTGACTTGGGTAAGGGAATTGGGAAGGAAAGATGTTGAGTTGCGAGGGAACTTAGGTACCGAACCGACATTTGTCTGGAGTAGGTGAAGGAAACCCCAGCTGAAAATCTCATCTAGTGCGGTCGAGCAAGGTTTGAACCCACTCTACCGCTCAGCGGTATCGAGGTAGCGATGACACTAGCAATAGACCGCCGCTTTCTGGAGGTGCATTCACTGGTGTCGAATTGTGAGAGTGAATTGGGTGACAAAGCTAGTAAAGGACGTAGAAGGATCATTGATATTGCATGTCTTGCGCCTAGGATTCTCATAGCGTTATGTACCGGGCGAGGAAGTCACAGGGGCGAGGTTTAATTCTTTGTTATTTAATAATTAATGGATTTTTGTTGTTGTTGGGGCTTTAGAGCTCGTCAACATCGAAGGTCATTAGAGCCCATGCAAGTTAATTAATGGAGATAAGGGGTTGTTTATAGACAAGTTGAGGGGGTTCGTTGCAGACGGATTTTGTGGAAAGGTTGGAGGCTATGATTTGACACAAGTATTCGAGAAGAGATTGAATTTTGTCAATACTACGAAAAAAAAAGTTGCACATTATGCAGGAGACTGAGAAGATTGTGAGTTAATGGCTTCAGATACATAATTTGAGCTAGGAGGTAAAATTCTTTAAAAAAATAAATCACAGGTATATTGTCATTTAATGAGGATGCAATGTAGTTTGGGAAGATATTGATAGAGATCTGAAGGATTATTGCAGATTTTATGCCCACGGACAGATAGGGCATAAGAAAGAGCTTTTAACATGGTGCGGGTGGCAACAATCGAAACGAAGGTATTGTTGTGAGTTGTCCAGAAAATTTATTGATTTGTGAGAGATATTCCTGGTGAATGTAAGAGTAAGATGAATTTACTACAATGAGAAAAGTTTGAAGAACTTCATGTCCGTGAGTCCAAATAATAAAAATGTCGTCAATGTATCTCACCCACAGAAGTGGAAGGGCTGTTTTGCAAGTAAATCATTTTCAAGGAATCCCATGTGTTGCGATTTGGTTACAAAATAGCAACATAGGACAAGTGAACAATCTATGGACTCTACGCTTTGTGCCAATTGTGTGATCTCTCAATTATTGAGCTTCTATGAACTATTTCCTTAAACCTAATAGGATCATTCCAAATTCATGTCTTTTGAGTAAAAAAAATGAAACGAGGAAGAAGAGGTTGAACATGGTATAATTAATAAACGAGTCTTTTAAATCATCACGCAATCCACACGAACTGTATTCTATGTTTCCCCGCCAGAACAACTTAAAATAACTTATTAATTTATGTTGAATGAAAATGAGAGACGGGACCGAGATTCGAACTCGGGAACTCGGACGGGATGGCGCAGTCGGTAAGCGCATGAGTGTGCTAAGCTCAAGATCTCGAGTTCGAATCTCGGTCCCGTCTCCCATTTTCATTCAATATAATATAATTAATCTGTTACCTGGCGGTGAGGTTCACAGCAATCTAAGAGATTTATGTGTGTTAAAATAACTTAGAATCACGTATCAAGTCAATCGAACAAGATGGACGATCGATACACAGTCGACCGGTGAGGTCGCGCTAGCCATGAATATGCCGATGACGAGCTAAAGGGCCACCTTCTTCACTTCTCATTTGGCGCCTAAGCCAAGAACTTCTCCTCAGCCTCTAATAGAAGACAGCTGCTTAAATTATCTTCAGCCGGCAACCGCATATCTCGTTACTCTCAGCAACCAATCGGCTCACGATATAATCTCCAGGTGAAATCGCCACGTACTCCTCACTTCCTAACATCGTTTGGACGCCACTTCAACTCTGCCAGTCTTTCCACATCAACTGCACGTCAACCCAAAATCATCAAATCAACATCAATCCAATGCCATCTAGGCTGAACCTCGAGGCATTTGGATAATCGGATTATCCCGTCATCGCAGCACCTCATCTACATTTTCAGTTTTGTATTCCTTAATTGATTACCTTATTTTAATTCTTTATCTTGCTACTTGTAATTTATGATATTCAATTATTTTGTTGGCACTTATATTGCTCAACTCCCTCTCATCCACCTTCAACATTTCTGGGCCTTCAAAACCTCAACACACGAATGTACCGCAATTTTCCTTAAATTCTGTGCACCGTGAATAAATTAGATTACATCTACGATGGCTAAAAGTATATTTAAGTTTTTAGATAGCACAGCAATTTTAAGAATGTCAAGGAAATTAAAAGAGTCTCTGATGTAAGACGGTAAATTTTCTACTATGGGTCGTGAATAAAAATTAACAAAACCTGAAATATGTTCAGTGAACTATTGATGCCATACACAATGGAGCGACCTGGATTGTTTCCTTTATGAATTTTAGACAGAAGATAAAGTAGCACTATTTGAAAATTTGGAGGTGAAAGAATTTTCATGTTATGATCGGTGAGTTCACACGATCCTTTGGATTTTAAAAACTTTTGATTTTTTTTAATGTCCGGAGTAGGATCAGAAGAGAGTGGTTGGTAAAATTTGGAGTCATTAAGTTGGCGGTGAGTTCGTTGATGTAATCCGACAAATTCATTATGAAAAGTGGAGTTTTTGTCTGCTTTTGTAATAATGTTATCAGAACGGTCGGTCAACGTTGAAAAAAAGAGCGGGACTTTCACGAGAGGTGTGATTTGCCTGTCAATGAGAATAAGCGATTAACTCTGGTCAGCTAGATTGTGTGGTTTCGTGAAGCTATTATGACGGAAGAATGAAGGAACAATAATCCTGGAAAGTTTCAGATCAATAGGATGGATGAGTAAGAAGTCTCAAATACAAATAGTCATTTGATGAGAAGTGGACACACAATATTGCGGATTTTAAGGTAAGCCGTTGATGTTGTGCTTCCAAATTTGAGGGTAAGGTAGACATTTCTACGTAAATGCTGCTTTGTATTTAAACATTAAATAGCGTGCAGTGGCTTATTATATATCTAAAAAACATCATAAACATACGATTATAGAAACAGCCGTATGTGCTGTTAGGGCGTCACTGAACACCGAGTAAAGCAGTGTGACGCCCACTGTACATAAAAATTGACGTTAACTATAACTAATTTATACCTAGTGAAACACAATGTACACATCTTTCTATTATATAAGTAACGTCGCCTATATTTGTTGTATGGAACTATATACGAGTATTTTGGGATTTAGGTCCCTAGAGACTAAACGGCAGGGAGTAGTTTTTGAAACTTGGGGACAGGGTAACAGGGACCAACTGGCACACATATACAAAGACTGGAAAATAAAATTTTCTACAGGAGCATTAATACAGAAATTCTCCACTTACAAAAGAAACGATTGATTTTGCATAAACGCCCCTAATTTCAGAACGGCGTAGGGTAAACCCAAATTTCGTGGCAGGGTAAAAGGTCTTAACCGCTCTCACCCCGCATGGATTGGGAGGAGTCCGTTATACGGGTCTCATTTGATGAGATGTGACATGTGTGAGGGAAAAGCTACTTTTCCAGTTTTCGCCAATAGGGCAAGCCCGGTAGGTGGAATTCTGATTATAGTTGGAAGACAAGTAGATACATTACACGGATTCAAAATTTTAGCATATGCGGATGACCTAGTTGTTTTTTTCTGAAACGAGGAGCAATACGAGAAAGAGAGAAAAGGAAACTATGTGCTACAAATGTGTGCGGATTGGTGTAAAGAAAATCATTTGGACATAGGAGCAAAAACATATGGGGTGGTGTTCGGAAAATTGAATATGCACAAAAGAGTACCACTAGTCAGAAAACGAAACGCTAAAATACAGATTAAGAGTAAGATGATATATTTAGGTGTTCAGATGGACAGATGATTACTTTTCCACAGACATATAGAGTATATTGTAGACAAGACAAAGAAGGTATTTTATTCTTTGCTCAGAGAAATTTACAGTTAATTTAATATTGGGAAGGAGGTCAAAAAATTATTAAAAGGAGCAATTATACCAATGTTTACATATGATTGTGACGTATGGCACAAGGTTCTGAGAAATATAAAGCACAAGATTGTTCGAATACAACGGCTAAGTCTACTAAGGCTTAGTGGGGCTATTCGGACCACATCAATATATGCTCTGAATGTCTTATTGGTATTAATGTTACTTAGTGGTATGCTCTTAATGTTACCAACCGATAAACTAATTCAAACTTCGAGCAATAATGAAGAGAGATGGGCAGATAATACAGGGGGAAACACTAAAAGCGGAGGATAAAGGTTGGAGTAAATATTTAACGAACACACTTTTGTAAATTTGGCAAATAGAGTGGAATAAGTTACGGAAAGGGCGTGATCTCTATGAATTTATACCCGATGTACGATTTGCTGAAATACATAAAAATGGCTTATGCCAACCCCGGAAATGTTAACAGGATATGTAATAATAAGACGTATTTAAAACTTTTCAAAATATTGACTAACGCAACGCGTGATTGTGAAAAAGACGGAGAAACAAGACAACACATACTTTGGGATTGTAAGCTTTTTGGACCAGAACGGGTAAGGTACACGTGGAAGATGAGGCAAAACTAACAATATATGTCGGATAGGACCAGAAATAATGAATACTTAACAACGGTATCAATGTTTTCAGATATCAATGTTTACATATAGCGGGGATTTATAGAATTAAAACAGGTCTGTAAAGCAAGAAGTAAAAGAAAATATACCGAACATGTCGCGAAATGTCACAGGATGGGAACGCAACAAGAAATAAAATAAATGGGAAGAAAATGGAATGGTCGGAACGAAGACATCAAAATCCAAAGACAGAAGAATCGGATAATTTTCTACGTTCCTGATGGCGACAGCTGAAACGACTCGTCGAAATTTTGTGACATTTATCTGTTTTCTTTTATATTTTTCATTAACTTTAAAACACATCTACATCAGTTTCAGCGATACTTTTGCTACTACTTTTATTAGGGACCACGCCTGTGTTTTTACTGAGTCATGTCGTATTTATTAAATATAAGTACTACCAACATTCCTGAAAATAGTTGATATGGTCAGGAATATTAGAGTTTCACCAACGAAACTAGCAAACATAGAAATATGGAAACTAATTTCATCAGTTTAAAACGGAAAAGGGTTTGCGTCATAATTGATAGTTTGTGATGACTTTCCAAGCAATACAGCAATATTGTATCAACAATTCAGTTCACGTAAACAGGTACACAAGAGTACTCATCGCCTCTATGCATGTAAAAAATACGAAAATCTTCCGTTAAAAGTAAAATATAAATAACTGCATTACTTACAAATTCTTTGAAGTACTGATAATAAACCAGTTTCTGAACTCTTGCGAAATCTTCCACGTCTGGATGCGTATCTTGATAAAAATGTGCAAATCCTTCGGCAATATAGCATTGAGATATTACAACCTCACGTAAATATTGAACAAAAGATTCAAGATTCTTCAAAAATGCACGTATCAATTTCTCTAAAGCATGAAATGTAGCTTCACATTCTCCAAAAGCAGGATCTTTGGTCTATAAAAATGCAAAATGGATTACCTGGTAACTTCAAGAAAGTACTTTTCCGCGAAACCAATATTACTTCTAAGCTACACTTATAAGCAAGAAGAGTTTCAACAATCGGAAACACTTTTTTCTACAAGACGACAAAATTGTAATCCATACAAAAATTGTTTGACAAATTTGAATAAATGTATGATTAACATTTATAAAAGAAATTTAGTTCACAAATTACGAGTACTACAAACATAGATAATCGCGCATATGCGTCAATATTAAAATATTCCTGGAGAAAAACACCCTTACGATTTTAGTCAATATGCTTCATAATACAATTTGTAAGATATCCATACATACTAGTGTACCTGGGTTGCAAGCATGAGAGTACCACCAGGAATATTTAGCATATCCCTATATGAAAACACCTACGGTTAGAGATAGCATCTTGACCAGTTATTAATTAATCAAAAAATTTATTACACATTAAACAATTTAAGAAATTATGAGCCTACGCTATATTATTAAAATGTACTACTGATTTCATAATACAATTCATATTAATTTATTTTAAAATATCATTAAAGAAATTAAATAATTTAGTTTTAAAGTACATAAATTTCAGGGTTCTCAACATTAAATGAAATAAGTAAAAATCCTTTAACTACTTTGTTTAAATATATATTAAGAACTTGATGGATTAACGTATTAGAAACAAGGAAAATTGAAGATAACTTGACCGAATAAAATATCTGATAACTTTTAGGTCGTGGTTACGTCAGATAAATGCTCGACATGGAAACAGCACCTCAGGTGGCAGTATCGTGGTAATAAGACGATACTATTTTAGTGTCGCGGGATATATTTGTCGATATTCATTTTCCATATTATCCCAAATATTTATGGGATTTCCTTTCAACCCTGACATATCAGAATTTCAAAAAAAAATTAAGTCATCTAGTAAAATTGCAATTTGCGGCATTTAACTTCCTTTTTTGGTGATGAATCAGGATTTGTATCCAAGGTCAAAACAATTTCAATTCCACTTAATGTATATCGTCTCATAATTTTTGCAGAAGCTAAGCATGTACATTTTGTAAAATCACGCAACTTAGAAATTACTAATTAACATACCAAATAATTGAACGATCAATGAAATTGATCCACAAAAATTCAGTTAATTAGTATACCGATTACATTATTACCTGAGGTAGGCAAAATTAATCTGAAATTTAACTTTGTTAACCGTTAAAAGTTATAGAAATCTCTTAGATTGCGGTGAACCTCACCGCCAGGTAACAGATTAATTATGTTACGTTGAATGAAAGTGGGAGACGGGACCGGGGTTCGAACCCGGGACCTTGAACATAATTGAATATTAAAAGTTAATTGAATATTTTAAACGAGAAATCAGTCAAATATTCAAGATGCATAAGTTGCATTCTTCCCTTCATTAACAAATGAAAATTTCAATGTTTGAGAGAGATAACGTTTACCAGCAGAATACATTTTCCAGTGGAACCCGCAAAACGGTACTGTTTTCTTGCATGTAATACGCAGTTAAGTTACAATGTAACAAAACACTGATCGCAAATACATCAAGATCGTCAACAATATAATATTATTTTTCCTATTCGGTTTCGTTCACTCCACGAATCGAAGGGTGAGAAAAGAAAAGGGAAGAGAGCCGCTGCAAGTCACTAAATGACAAAGTCATTTTACGTTTTGTACACCATCCCCGAATGGAATCTGTGATCCTAGCGTGAACTTAATTACATGGCTACGGCACATATTGCCTTATTTGAGTAACACTCGTTCCCAAGACGACACCCGAATTTGCCCTTGAAGAAAGCTGATTTCCAATGTCTGGTCCTTTCTACGACGCATAGGGTGGAAATTTCAGACCGTACTGAGGTATTGACCCCTCGACAAAAGCAAATCCAGGCAAAAGCATATGATGTCCGACCATTTACTGACATTCCACGGGAAAAGACGGACACCCTCGATGACCTTGAGCAATAAGAGATCGTCCTTTCAGACGAGCAAAAAGGGATACAAATCTGACCAGGTTAGGAATAATGGTTAAAAAATTAACGCACTCAAGTTAACGGAAGATGAATGTACCAGAAGTTTTAGAAATTAATTGAAAGTTAAAACGTTAAACACAATGTTAACCTCGTTAATTAACGACTAACGGTTAAACGCTTTACTGCCCAGCCATGGTTATTACCATCTCCACCATCGGTGTTACAAGAGTTGAGTAAGTAGAGAATTAAATTTTCACAGTGATATGTTGTATGTGTGTCATCCCGAAAGTAAGAATGTTAGAGTGCCGCACAATGAAAATTAAAAATTTTAAAAATCAAAAATTTACTCACAATATCTTTGGAACTAATTCTACTTTTCAAGTCATCAGTCCAAAATTGTATTTAGGCACTTTTAATGGAGGAATGTGTGACGTGGAATGTTGGCAGAAGAGATTGTCTTGTTGCCCGACAACACACGCGGCTGCAGCAACTCAATACGAACTGCAACGTTTCACCTGGAATGCCCAACTTTCTTTATAAGTCCGACGTCATTTTACAACAACAGGATTCAAAAACTTAAACCTCGTTTGTAATAAGTGCCTAAATAACATTAACGATTATCCAGAAAAGTAGAATTATGTCCAAAGTTGATGTAACTCATGTTGTTTTGATATCTCATGTTTTCATTCAATAATACCCAAATGCTCTTTTCTTTCTGAACCACCAAATGAATTGAAGAATTAACACAAGAATGTGGAAAACAAAAACATTGCTTACCACTGCACCAAATCCAAGAGTGGAAGTTACAAGCATACCAAGTCTTGTGGACTTTTTAGCAACAGAATGCAAAGAGATTCGTGACATCTTGCTTGAAATAGTGGTATTACCATCAAGATATTTAGAAACTACAAGAATACACAAAAATGGGAAATTAGAAATAAGAAATAGGAAATGCAATGTGATAAAGCAAGTATCAAATAAAATTTACCAATATCCTTGCGACGTTTACATTCATTGATATAAGTTGCGACGTCCATAACTGTTTTTACAGCTTCCAAAAGCCCTGGCTTATCTTTGTGTGAATCGTCAGTAAACTAGAAAAAATGTTTAAAACTTTAATATCAACATCCTTAAAATATTAAAAGTTATCAAATCATAAATTTATTTCAGTGATAAAAGATTTAACTTCAAACCTTAATCAGCTCATTTAAAATGAGAGGATACTTCAAAATTCTCTGCACTGGCTTAATGAGGATTGAACTCATATCGAAACACGCAACTTGGTAGCGTAAAGTTTCCAGACCCTTACTGAAAATTTTATGTATTTCAGGCTCACATTCATACTGAAAAAAATTACAAGAGACATAGAACATGAAGGTACAAAAAACGCTTATTAACAGGATTGACGAAGTAATAGCGGAAGGAAACATTTAACAGAGAGGAATAGGAGTCGTACTGCTGACATCGTGGTTGCATTGGACACAAAAGAAATTATTCGATGGAGGCAGAGGATAGGACACAGTAGTGTATATGACGGGGATAACAAAAGGCAATAGGAGATATTCAGAGTTCTTTCGGACTATTAGGCTTTTGCAGCAGAATATCACCTTCGTATAACCATGAAATTGGATGTTTCACAGTAAAAAAAGTGAAGTACAGCTCCTTCTCAAATAATTAATATTGTTCAATTATTTGAACAGCGCACTCATCCACCCACCGATTTTGGAGAACGACTTACCGCTCGTTCGGCTGCGAGCAGACAGTGGGCTCGTCGTCCTGCCAAAGAGGATGAAGATCAGAATCGTTTAAGGAGCGGGCCAATCATACGTAACAGGCTATGAGTAAACATTTACGCACTGAAGAGTACCAGCTGAGACCAGAAGTGATGAGCGCTCACCAAACGTAGTTCATCGATAACACCTGACAAGCGCCGAAGAAGGTTGACCGTCAGGATGAATTGCCCGGGGAAAAACTCAGTTACGACGAAATGGACCGATGAATGACCTTATGTGGATTCTCAATACTTATATGGATACTCAATACAATACCGAACTTATTCTGTACGGTTTTCAGGAGACATTACGCCAAGGAACAACTTGAAGAGAGTTCTGTCTTTTTTCTTTATTTTCTGTGTTACAAAAAGTCAATAACTACCTGATAAAATTACCCAATCAACATAAATTTAACAGCGTTACAGTTGCTCGTGAAGAGAGATCTTATGATAAATGTCTCAAACGGAATATATTAAACATGTCAAGAATACATTAATATTAAATACGTAAAGATAATTAAAGTAGACTTACAATTTATTGTGCTACAATAACTCGGTGATCGCCAAACACACGCTTCATTGCCCGCGGCACAATTACGCATGTTGAGCTTCTAAACATGCAATGTCTTATCGTTTGCAATGTAAAATTCACATGAAAATGCGGTAAATAAACAAACGGTAGTACTGCTCGCCCGAGATTCATTTTTAATAGTGTTGAATGACGTAATTATCAAAATTATTACACTTTTCAAAATGAGGATACTATAGACTACTTCTGTAGCTATATTCCATAAATCGTTCTATAATTTGTGAAATAGTAATTTTAGAGGCTAGATGGAATATACACTTTTTTCATTTTCATTTTATGCATTTCCCAGTTTCTCGACGATGGAAATAGAAGCATGTCTGAAACCGGTGGATCTGCTCATAAAGAAACAAATCATGACCAAATGGACTAAAATCAAGATTCTCCCATCCAAGCATCAATTAACTACTCTGACATATAAAACTGGGATTAGACAGTCTTTAACGGAGACTCTTTCAGACCTCTTGGAGTCGATAACACCAGAACCAATCCCTGCAATTGCAGCTATACCACCTTGGGAGGAAAAAGCTATTGCAGCGATGGATGAGCTGCCATCCGGCCACGCCAAAAGCAACACGGACAATATCGATACTCTAAGAATTGAAGTACTCGAAGTACATGAGCATTACAGGGATTTTGTTAAAATATATACAGATGGCTCCGTAGACCTTGACCGGGACAACTCCGGTGCAGGCTATTATAATGAATCGACCGGAGAATGCTACTACAATCCAGCTAACTTTGCCTCCAGCATGGATGCAGAAATCCTAGCCATCAATGCAGCCTTAGTGAGTTGTGTAAATTCACCGGACAACAATATATGCATTCTTACAGATTCAAAATCAGCCATTCAAGAACTTCAGGATTACGAGCCCCGTGATTATTATTTTCGAACAGAAGAAACTAAATACCTACTACGAGAACTTAACAAGAACGGAAAGAACATCGCCTTTCAATGGACACCATTCAATGGCGGTCTGCGAGGTAATGAACAGGCGGATAGGATAGCGAAGGCTGCAGCCACAATGGGGCCTGCAACTCAATACTCCCTAAAGAAATGCAAAAGGATGATCGAGAAACTCATAAACGATGAATGGGTCTACAGGTGGAGCGCTGAAACCACAGGATGGGCCCTGTTTGAAATCCAAAAAGGAACCGAGGAGTCAGCAGACATGCGGCGACCTTTATTGCTAGGGCTAGAATAGGCCATATTGTGACAAATAGTTACCTATTAAGGTTCCATCTCGCGGAATCGGAGACATGCAACAAATGCGGATTAGAAAAAGTAACATTGGAACACATATTGTTGAAGTGCAAACCAGAGTTCGGCTGGAACCGCCCTTAAAGCGGCTCTTAAAAACAGCACTGACCCAATGACAGATATCCTGAGAAAGAAAGAACACTGGGCACTGGCAGCGGCGGTATACCACGGTCATCGAGCCATCGGAGTCACCTGACACTGGATGCTCGAAGAGGAAGAAGAAGAAATTTCTCGACCGTTTGGTCATTACCCGGGACTGTCGCCGCATTTCCTTTCTCTATTGATCATATCTCTGTTCTAGAATTGTTATACTTGTTTTTCCTGTCACCAGTTATTTTCTTCTTGTCAATATATACGTTTTCATAATCCTTGTTTTTCATCGTTTTTTCTCACGTACCCATTTTGTTCATTCGACAGTTATTGCTCAACTTGCGGTGGTATCAACGTTGCTACCGTCCCCACCACGGTGAAGTGTAGAGTTCATCCATTATCTAGCCTTGTATTCCTTCCGTAAAGTCATAATAGTCATTACGTATACGTCGAATTCCTTTTGACTAAGCATGTGTTAAAGTCGCCATGTCCTGTAAGAACCTCCAACAACGGTTGCGATGGATGCAACCATTTTCTGTGTTTGTAAGTGAATTGTTTACATCATTTATGAAGCTGTACGTATTTCGACCCTCTTTCACCACCTCCCACCGTCTGTTCCAGCATTCGACTAACGCCCGACTGATCTTTCCCTTCCATCCACGTTCCATTCCATTTATAATCACATCGCCCACTCGAGTTACTTTACCTTGACGTGTATCTCTTCTTTTTATTCTAGCCCTTTTGGCTACCTTGATTACAACGTAGTCAGTTCAAGGGTTTTTTGTTGCTAACGAGTCAAAACAATCGCTTTTATCGCTCCATCTTCTTGGTCTCCAAAAACCAATCAATTAGATAATTTGTGTTCAGAATGTTGCATCACAAGAAAGAGAAAGTTTAGGAAAGTGAGTGAGCCAAATTTGGCAGTATTTGTACACATCAGGATGACGTAATTTATTTCTAAAATTAGTGTTTATGTTTACGTGTTATTGTTTACGTCTTATTATGTCGTTACCTCAAGTTAATTAGACTTATTTGCATGTCATGAGTTCCTAATTTGTACGAAGATGATATTCAAGAGTTTCTGAATAATATTGGTGAAAATTTGCAGCTTTATATATTAGTTTTTGGAAGAAAAATGTATCACGTACGTATGTATTTGGTATGACGTTTACATGCTTTGTGATTCATAATAAGAAATCTATCGGACGGATCTTCCTCAAACATCACAAAAAGGTACTGGATATCGTTCTATTGTTGCTTTTGGTATTGCTCGTTAGCTGCAGTGGCTTACAATTAAAACACCTGTGAAATATGGGAATAATAACGATCAAATAAATTGCCACAAAAATCTGAGGGCCATAGCATAGTGTGTTGTTTTGGAAAGATAGATTTTGTTGCGATGTGATAGACACACGCGTAAATGAGTACTAGGTGTACCTAGAAAGTGATACTGAAGAGTATCTGGTGCTGTAAATTGTGCACATGACGACAGTGGAGTTCATCACATGTTCAAAATTTGACCAAAATACGAACAAAAATAGAATACGTGCTTCATAGCGAATGTGGTAACGAGTATAAAAAACTCTTAAAACATGGATTTCCTAGCGATGTGATTTCTGGAAAAGATAGGATTGACAGTATGTGTAGAGAGTTTGCTCTGGAAATTTTGGGGAACTGGACTTTACGTTCCCCTGATACAAACTTTTAAAGCTGATGTAAACATCAGCCATAGATAATATATGTGAATTGAATTGTGGGTAATGAGGTAACCACGCTATGGGGCGCTCCCAAACTTTAGTGGCGAACTTAAATATTGTAGTTGCTGCTTTGATGTGACAATTTGAATGAGAAAAATTTCAGTAGCTTCAAAATAAAAATAACACATAGAATACGGAGTTTCAAGGAAACGGCCATACGCCCTGTTGTGTGGATGCTACTGAATCTCGAGTTGGTTATATGACACTGACTATAAGTGCAATGTGATGCACACCACGTATGGTATATAGTTTATGTCAAGTTGAATATATATAGTAGACAATAGACATCAGATTTTAGTGCTGTCGATCTCAAATTAAGAACTGTATACCTGGAAAATTGATTTCTGGTCTTTGCATACGTTTGGTAGAAGCAACCTGAGCCAAACTTGGTAGGCGGACTCAGGGGCATAATTCGTGACTTCTCGCGTGAAAATTTTCCTTAAAAATTACCACAGGCCCTATGTGGGAACCAATCCACGTATCAGAGACACGTGTGTTTTGAAACATCCCCCAACAACTCGAGAACTGGACGGCCGATTAGAACCGTACACGTTGTGGGATAGGGTGTACATTTTCGTGTGCTATGTGCGTAGAGCATAAAATGCTCAGGAGTGGAGAAACAAGTGAAACAAACACGTAAGCTGAGAGAGATAATTTCTTGCACAAGGGTACGACAATAACAGTTTACTGAGACTTCTCAAGACTCTTTTGAGGAACGCACTGGGAGAGAAGCAATTTTCAGGAGAAAAACAATATATCGTCTTTGCAGAGTAGTTGTGAGAACTGAAAGAGCCATACGCACAAGGATATTGGTATTGCTTCCTTAAACCATATGATAAGACAAACGCTATCGCGAATAGGACGTACGTTATTATTAGAAGCAACTGCAGTCTTCAGAAGGGGGTTGTGAAATCATAAGGGCAGAAATGACGGATGCGACAGGTTTTTCGCCGGTGAGCTGCATTTCTTGTGACTCACACACCATTATCAGAGGAAACACCTGTAAGACGTGAAAGGAAGAGAAAGAAAAAAGGCGGAATGGCCCTTGAGGTCATGGAGGATGTAGAATGTAAGGGCGTTAATATACATGAACTGGAGAAGACAATTGATAAAATTGACGTGGTCTTCAAGAGGGAGAAGTTTAGGAGGTTAAATGCCAGCATCTAGGGGATTATCACTGATGGTATAAAAGATTTATGGCAAGCAGTTGTACGATTGAATATAATTAATGAGGAGTTGCGGAAAGAGGTGGCGCTTTATGACATGGGGAAGGTGGAGAAACTTTGAATACTATTACCACAAATATGATAATGCGAGGGGGGAAAGTCAAGAAATGAGCAACGGAACAGGAGTAATGGAAGTTATTAGACAGGAAGGAGAAGGATGTGTAGAGACGGTAGTAAATGTCTTTGATAGAAGAATGGAATACAAAACCGGTTGCAAAGAACAGAGAATGGGCAACAACTGTATGCACTATTAAAACCAAAAGAGAGTACATCGTATAGGCAGGAGGAGACCTCGGTGGATAAAGTTTTGGAACGAGTAGACACGCATTTCGGAATGGTGAGCGAACGGTTGCTGGGAAGTTACCGGGGAGATGTATGAGTGAAGATAATTCTTATGCGACAGTCTTGCGAAATGGTAGGAAGGAACGGTAGAAGGTGATAATAGTGCATAATGTAGGAGAGCGACGGGGGAGTGTGAGGAAAGTGAGGAAATCACTTCGGCAAGCTGGAACAACTGCATGTATTGATACAATACGAGAAACGCCAAAAGGAAATTTAGTGGTTGTATTCCTGAATGTAGATGAAAAATGTAGATTAGAAAAGAACTTCAGCAACGAACGGACCTGACAGACGTCGGCCGCGTGTCCGAATAAACGGAGTGGCCAAGGTGATAATTTTCGGCTGACCATGGTCGGCGAAATTTTGCGCTAGAAAGTGAGGAGCAGAGGATGAAGGATGTACGAATATTAATTAAAGAGAAACATAAGCAACGCGATGTTGAAAATTGGGTGCTTGAGATGTCAGGGAGAAAATTCAATGCTTTGATGCGGGTAGGGAGTGTACATGGACATGACGAGTTTGAGAGTGGCAGAGGACTTAACACCTTTACGCTGCTACAGATGCCAGATTTGGCCATGTGGCTTCAACCTGTTGCCAGAAACTGGATGTGTGAGGACACTGCGGAACAGCAGGGCATCGGTAAGAGGAGTGTGTAGCAAAGGATAAACCAGCAGTGTGCATGTGCCGAGGTATTTCACACAATCATAGTGTACTGAGTCGTGAATATGTAGTTTATAAATGCGCAAAAAGAGTTGTAATGGTAAGCATCAATTATGATTAGCATTCATCAGCAAATTAAAGTGTTCTCAGCGCTTGAGTTGGGAGACTATATGGGTCAGAATAACATTGATGTGGCATGTGTGCAGGAAGTATATCAGTTAAAAGGAAAATTGCATCATGTGTCTCTGGCGTTTCGAGTTGTAACTGGGAAAAACCCGTGGAGAGCGATAGTTATTCAGGGGAAACGGGATGTAAAGGTACTACAATACCTCACATCGTATTGACAGGTAATACTTTACAATACATGTGGGTTAGAGATATTGGTAATCAACTATTATTGCCTATATGAAAAGGACTTGAAACGGGATTTACGAGGAAAATGTTGCATGGAATAAAATAGAAGGAAATTGTCTGCTTCGACACGAACGCACGGACCAGAATGCTTGGAGACAAACGTACAAATAGGAGAGGGAAAAAGTTGGAAAATTTTATATTCGACACAGGGTTAATTGTCTTGAATGACTATCGGACAACGACGTTTATGGGTAGTAGAGGCAAATCTAAAATAGATCTAACATGAACAAATAAATGGAGAACGTTAGTTAGTCATGGCGACTGGTGTCGGGAATGCAAAGTGATCATCGTGGAATCCGCGTGACATTGGCACGGGCAGGACAGACAAGAGATCACGAAGGGGAAATAATACATTATAGAAAGATTGATTGGCAGCAGCTACAGGACAGGAAAGACCAGATACTACAGGAGATGCAAGAGATGTAGTACGGGACGGATACGTCATTGGAATAGAACGGATTGATGCGCTACAAATAGGATTACTATGGACTTGCGCGTCATGTGTTGTAAAACGCCGAAGGTTACCTGGTGGACAAGGCGATTAGACACGCTCAAACAAAAAGCTAACAGGACGCGTCACCAACTGCAACGGGCAAAAGAGAGGATATGATACATCCGTCGAATTAATGAATTACAAATTGGCAAAGAAGACCTTCAAAGAAATAGTTTCATCGAAAAGAAGTAGTTGGCAAGACTTCATAGAAAGATCATTCGTAAAATCGACTTGGGGAATCCCGTTTCTATTAAGTGTCAATAAGATTAGCAGAAAAGAAATATGGACATCTCTCATAACAAAAAAACGACTACGTACTAGGCAACCTTAGCAGGAGCCTAATACAATTTTTGGGGCAGATCAGCCACCGGAGTGGCAATATGAAAACAATAAAACGGAAGATATAGAAGAAATAATTCCACAGGAAATATTACAGTGTGCTCGACAAATGGGTCGGAAAAGAGCACCGGAATATGATAACATAAATCATGACATGATGCAACGAAACCTTGAAAAACGTTTAAGATCTTTAAGTAGTATTTTTGATTGTTTACGCACGTCTTATTTTCCCCGCTGCTGGAAAGTCACCATTGTAAAGTTATTTTTGAAAGAAAAGGACTGACCCCTAAGCTATCCATCATCCCACCGACCTATTTCGCTAATACCGACGTACGGAAAACTGTTCGATAAAATTTTAACAAGGCGTATAGTGACCTAGCTATGCCGCTCTGGAGGAATGAATGATAGTCAGTTCGGTTGCACTTCGGGTAAAAAGCACTGATGTTCTAACACTGTTGCTATCAACGATTATGAAGCGTGATGAAAAGTATTGGGCACGTCCTTTTCTTGACATAAAAGGTGCATTTGATAATGCCAAATGGTCAACAATTGTAGAGACATTAAAAAAGAAGAATTTGCCATCATACTTGTTGAACATGGTAAAGTAGTATTTTGAAGATCATACTATGGTCCTGGATATTGGCGGTGAGGGAGTAGAGAAAACAGCAACCATTGTGTGTCCTCAGGAATGAGTCAGCGGACCGATCAACTGGAATACCGTGATGGATCGAGTGCTAAAGAACGAGGCGTGGAATTGATAGCGTACGCCAACGGCTAATTCGCGAAACCAACTGGTACGAAACGTGCAGAAGGCTTTGGATGATTATGCAATGGTTTGTGCATCATATGAATAGATATTGTTGGAAGAAAAAACACGGATAATGTAGTTTAGACATCCGAAGGGAAACCGACGAGATTGTATAGTGAAACTGGGTTGTCAAAAAGGACAGAAATTGCGAAAGAACCGATATTTAGGAGTTACACTCAATGATAAGTTGACATTTAATGAAGACCTGACGTACGTGTCACACAGAGTGCGTGTCAAATTGTACAGCATGCTGCGCGAGGGCATTCATGTTTACAATATAAAACGACGAGATGTGCAAATATTGTATACAGGCGCGCTTTGGCAAGCGATTTCGCATGGGTGTGTGGCCTGGGGGGATAGGTTAGTGAATGTCACTTTCCAGAAGAGACTCGGGGCCATAGAAAGGCAATGTTTGTTGCGAATATCTGGCTGTAATCGAACAGTCTCCACTGCGGCGATGAATGTGCTATTAGAGATACTGCCTATTGATTTACATCTGTAGAAGATGTCGAAGTAATCTTGTGTGGAATGGTGAGGTACTACTGAATGAGACAAGAATACGATGGAGTGAAAAAACATCAAGGAAGTGAATAACGGATTTGCTAGTATGGGCCTGGCAAATACGATAGGATGGAGGAGACACCGAACGAGTATATTCGGAAAGTTGATTTTGCGAGGAAAAACAAAATGGTTTGACTCGTCAAGGGTTGTGATGAAATGTTTGACAGGTCACGGTGATTTTGCATATTATTAGAGACGTTTCGGAATAATGCATGATGAAATGTGTGACTGGAGTGGATGCTGAAACACCAACGCATATGCTATGGGACTATCCCTATTACGCTAAGGAAAGAGCATCTTGCATACGTGACATGAGCACTATCGATATATAAATACCAAGATCAAGACACAAATATCAAATACTGAAGCTAAATAACGGGTATTCGAAGAGTTCGTGTGCAAAATAGGTACATTAAGAACTGCACATCGGAGATAATAGACGGCACATGCCTCCTCGAACGACTAGGGATGGGCAACGCGACAAGGGCAACAGAGATGTGTAGCGTTGCAGAATGAAGTGGACTGGAGACAAGTGACTTAATGGAGAAAAAGATTTGAAAGAGAACATTTTTGTTATATTCTGTAAAATAATTTATAGTGTATGTGTGAAGTAAATTATGTAATGTCGAGAGATGCAGATACGACAAAAAATAAATAAATGAAAAAAATTGTCATTTCAAGGTTTCTCTTTCTATATATCTCATTACCTTAAATGCAGCGCACTTTAGCCGTGTACGTTACCGTTACCACCCCGAGTAGGCAGGCACAGATCTTCTCTTCTTATTATTCCTTTACTTGTATCTTCCGTTGGTAGGACCCGTATTTGTCCCAACTTTTTTATATACTCTAAATGTTCTTCAAAATCTCGTTACGCACAGTGTATCGTAGGAGATGACCGTATAGCTTCACATCAATCGGCTGTACCCCTATTTACACTTGGAGCGACCGCGTCGATACACTCGTGTGCATGCCACTCCAAAATATTAAACTTAGCAGCTGGTAGTGGACAAGCTTGTACTCTGTGTGTCAATTTACTCCGCTCATGCCACACGATTCCACAGAATATAATTTGTAGAACGATTACACCCTTGTGGAGCTGGAGAAGTGGTGGCTTTCCTATCGTGTTTGGTAATGCCGATTGTCATTCGACCATACACTACTTTCTTCACTTTTTCCCCATATGGTCGATGTGGTCTTCAAATGTTAATCGTTCATCAACATATAACCCAATTTTTTTTCAATTTTCTTTGGATTTTGATACTAAGACCGCATCACCTTTAACATTGCAAGGTTCTTTTGATTTATCTTTCCTTTCATCATATTTCTTTTCCGTTATTGCGTCTCTTAGCTGTTTATTTCAACATTACAGTCCCTGCCGCAAGGAGGCGGACGCACATCTATCTTTCAAAACGTCGCGCATTTGTCCAAGTTGGGTTGTATACTCTCTAAATGATTTATATTTCTGTTTCATGTCTATTCGCGCTGATGGATTCTTTATTCCACATATTCCACGTTCCTTTATTTTCCTGACATTCGCTTTTTTCCTTTTCACCACATATACATACCATATATTCTCCTATATTTCTATCATTCAAGTACGTTGACGTATCCATGGACTGTTATGTATTCTGTCACGTAGGGATTTAATCGGAACCATTTTTGTTTTTGAACACGTACGTCACATCAGGTATATAGTAATAAGTTGTACGTCCTTTTGTCGTTTTTCCCACCGTGCTTGCCGCGCATTCATTATTTCCTGCATTATTTCTTGTTTCCATCCCTTTTGTTAATTCCATTTCCAATAATACATCGACGATTCTGTAATTTCACCATACATAAATCCAGTGGTAAAATCCCATATATTACTTCCAAGACTTCTCTAGATATTGTGCGATATGCTCCCCCATTGCCAAAAGACTTGTTCATTGTATGTAATTCAATTTTCTTTCCACATACGCTGTAGCTATTCTGTAGCTCCATGCTTGTGAGTCATATATTAGTATTGGCCGAATTGCTCGTTTATACAAATTTGTATTCTCCATGTGTCCTATAGTGTAATTCGTCATCCCTATTCGCATTAGCCCATTATAAATCTCTTTGCCTTTGTAGTTACATTTTCGATATGTTCCACGAAGAGCAACTTTTCATCGAACAATAATCCTAAGAACTATTGAGCTGTATATTTTAGTTGTCCATATAATTTGAAACACGGATTTCTTCGATTTACAACACTGCTCAAACCACATAAATTTTGTTTTGTTTACAGATAGTCGCGAACAATTTGTCTGAAATAATCTCTTTACACATACCCCAAGGTATTTCACTGTCTTTTTATTTTCAATCGCCCAATGGGAAGCGGATTGTAGGGTCCCTGCGACTTAGACCCCGGTTTAAATAACCGAACACATTTCCCTCAGGTTTAGTCCGTGAGATCATAAGTTGCAACGCTGTACAGGTATGTTCAAAAATTGCAAGTTGTTCCGCGCTGTGTATTTCAAGTTCCTGGAGACTTTTCCTTCAACTCGCGCAATGTCATCAGAATATGCTACGACATCCACTTTCACCTGTCATCTGCCCAAGTAAAATGTTCATCAAGATGTTCCACAATATTCGTACCGAGTGACTTCCTTGCAGACAACCTTGTGGTCTTTTCTGATATTGCACTGAAGGTAATGGCAGGATGGTAAAAAACGTTGGCAGTTCTGATCACTGAGACGCGGTTTGTCTCGAACAAACAAGTTAACTTTGGCCGTGGAAGTATAAATTATCGACAGTTTATAATGAGTGTGGGTGTCTAACATTCTAGCAACAAAGTGCGTAAGGAGAGCTGGGAATGCGTACAATTTCAAGACTTAAGAGTTTTCAAGTGCGATATTATTGATTTTTAATGGAATATTTAATATGGAAGCTTTATACAATAGAGAATCAAGAAGAAGAAAAACCATGATAGTTGCTCTTCAGGACATTCGAGATTCGAACTCGGGACCTCTCGGTCCCGTCTCCCATTTTCATTCAACATAACATAATTAGTATGTTACATGGCGGTGAGGTTCACCGCAATTTAAGAGATTTCTGAGTGTTTGTGAACTAGAATTGGAAAATACGACCCAAAACAAAGTACTTCCTAAGGAAGTCGCCTCATATGAGTGTAGTCTCTACGAGATCATCCCAGAGATCTTTGGGTCTCGCAAGTTGAATGAGGATGGAAGACGAGCCCAGGAGGCGAACGGGATGGCGCAGTTGGTAAGCGTATGAGTGCGCTAAGCTCATTAAAGTTCTACAATAGTTTATTCACACGAAGGAATTTGTAAGACGGCTTCTTAACAACAAACTTGGAAGTAAAAAATGAATGGTAATCAATTTCCTATTTGATTACTGTTAGATTGGATCTGCGAAAAAAACCCACAGCGAGAAAACCCCACGCGACAAAGTCCTTTGTCCACATTCCTTTACCTGCGTCGCGGAAAATACCCTCCGAAGAGGCATTAACAGGTACTCACACCTTTCCCTGTCTGTTAAGGTAATTTTTTTCATTTATTCAAAAGTTCATATCGATTTAAAATTAATCATTAGTCTGGCATTACCAAGTGACGGCTCTTTAATCACGAGTAAGTTAGATGAATAGAACACAATTTGAATTTCAATTCCACGACGTTTCCTTCCCTAGATGGCATTCACTCTTTTTACGGCATTCAAAGAAATCAAACACAGCAAAGAAGTCATTTTACAGATCGATAAAACGATAGTTTGTTTTGAAGCAAATAAAATCTTGTTGTGATACTCCTTAATTCTTAGTAATATTAAGAGAAGGCAAACGCAGCACGTCAAATATATCTTTGTACACCAAACTGTACTCCCCTGAGGCATTTTTACGTCACTTTACGTAGAAAGCACTTTTATCGTGGAAAATGATATTAATAACATAATTTACCAAGCACATATATCATTGTTATTAAATATCCAAACGTTTTTATGAAGGATTAACGTTAAATTATTCGTTTCCAAAATCATATCAAATACTACAAAGAGCACGAGGCATTAGGACGTATCAAACAATTCCTTATCTTCAAATGTTTAAAATGAAAGAAAATTCGCTGTATAAACATGCAAATAAACGTAAAAATGTCAAAAACAATATAAAATACAAAAACAAATTGACGAGGCGTCTACCCTTAAACATTGACGGAGATTTATTCTATCTGAATTTGGTCAGCAATAAATCTTAAAAATAGACCTCTATCATTTAGCCAGTCAAAAACCTTGATCAAGCTAGATAGGAATCGGTTATTTTGCAAAAGCTATTTCTATAGAATCAGTAACAGAGTCAATACATAATAAAACTATATTTTACGGAAACACACACACACACATTATATATATATATATATATATATATATATATANTTTTTTACGAAGGAAAGGACCATGCAATGGTTCCACATAAGGAAAACGCTAACAAATAAATCCATTAATTCAATTACTGTTTTTAATCACTATAACACCCCTCATGTTGTTTTCCCCCAAAATAGACACAAACACAAAAGGTAATCAACATTCATATTAACACTAAAGCCGAAGTGACGTCATTCCCACCAAAAAGACACTAAATTACACTGGCTTTAACCATATTATTTTCTAGTTGACAATTTAATCTACCTTTCTCATATCAATAACAATTCACTGAATGTAACTACCATCCGATCTGATCAACAATTAAACATACCTTTCTTTCTAACAAAGGTTATACACTGAATTTAATCCTAAACGTATTGATTTAACAATTTAATTTATCTTTCACTTAACAATAACAATTCACTGAATTTACATGGCATAACTCTATTGGCAAATGAGTTCAGTCTTGGCACTGATTTAGTCCAGAGTTCGTGCTCTTTTTTATAACTGATGCCAATTACTCTATGACGCGCAAGCGCAATACGATGTTGGTTTAAACATTTACCAACAATCGCACAATACCTCTCAAGATGACAGACTAGGCAGGCCGTAGAGTAGGGTCCTCGCAGAGGTCAGCACGGCTCCAATCTCGGGCATCTGCTAACNAACGGCGTCGATCAGCGGCGACTACCCCAAAAGTTGCCCTATTCGTTTTCTGCGTAATCGGCTCCTCCAAACACAGCGTCAGCATTTACAATGTCCGTTCGAATAACCTCTCGAAAATAGTTTTTGCGTGGTTGGGATCGAGGTCACTTATTTACTCGTCCCGATGATTAAATCAAGATCAACAATTAAATCTCGAACGCAAAATAAACATCTGACGAAACATGAACTATGAAAAAAATCTGAGCAGTATCAGCTATCAGAGCGACATCAGAAACTTCGAGAAATACATGAGCTATATGAGCGACATGAAATACATAAGTGACCTCCGACGAAACATCTATGAACAGTACGAAAAATACATGAGTGAGCGCGATCGGAGACACAAGTGATCCCCGACGAAACATGTATCAGCAGTACGAGAAAATACTTGAGTGAGAGTGATCGGAGACACAAGTGACCTCCGACGAAACACAAGTGAGACTGAAATTTCGTTTGCCATTCCTTAAATGATCTTTATCACTTCTCTTGNAATCTTCAAAATTTTGAATCCCACGTGATCGAAACTTCCAATGCCAAAACGATTCCCCCTTCTTACGCCTCGACTCTGATTGGGAAATTTTTAAAGGGCTTCTAACGTTTTCTTGCAACGACGTTTTACTTTCAACGATCTTTCAAACAAGCTATCTCTTGTTTCGACCTTTCGCACATCTGGGTTTATTTGGTCGGGTTGGGTCGCCTCCCCCATCCCCTCGCAAACTTGCTATTTCTAAAAAGTCGTAAATTTGTCTTGACGCCAAAAGAAGCCGACACAGGACTGCGCCACACCCGATGCGACCGTAGCCCTTCGTCAATCTCCAACGGCCGTCCTTTTAAATTTCTTCAACTCTCCTCTTTTAAATTTCATTCTTTCCGGACAAGGATGATTTAATTAACAATTAATTACTGAATTATTCAAATCTCACAAATATATATATATATATATATATATATATATATATATATATATATANCCTCACTCCACAAAATTTAAAAGGCCACCGTTGAGTGCGGGCGTGAAGAATTACGCGCAGTTCGCCGACAAAAGAGACACCAACTCCTGGTAAGGGTGCAGTAACCTACGCCACAACAAGCTAGGACCTGTCGGAAAAAGGTTTTATTAATGTATAGAAATCGCAGGCAAGCGGGGGTGTGGGTACAAGCCCCAAATCGTCGTACGAGAAGGAGGCGTTAAAAAGACGCACCAACAAGATACGTCTTGTTTAAAGACCGTTTCAAAACAGCGGTTGAAGATCGTTCGAATATACACTCAAGGATTGGTGGATCATGTAACGAAATATAATCAAAATCTCCAATCGGAACTGAAGCACGGGAGGGGGAATAGTTATCTTATTGGAAGCCGAGATCACGTGAAATTCAAAATTTGACGACTTTGGAAGTGGAAGAAGAAATGTAGGGAGGGAGAAAACCCACTTAAAGAATGGAAAATGTTCCTTCCAATAAACTTCTAGATTTTTTTAAAGAGACTTGAGAGATTTTTCGCGCAGTCACTACTTCGAGTTGTTTCGAGACACTAAAGATTTTTTTTCTCAAAGGAGACTTCTTGATTTTTCGTGACCACCGAACATTATTTGTAGATTTCTCGTGAGCAGAGCTACTACTCAGTTTTATTTTCAAAGTTATCTGATTAATTTATAACATCAGATGAGATTTCTGAGTTTGCTATTTTCCGGATCTAAGTCTTTAGTTTTTGGCTCGCATTTCGTCGCCAAATTCTAAATCCCGGACGTGACGTAATTCGTAAGGAGAACATGTTCACCCGGTGGGCTCTTCCGAGAAACCGAGGTCAACAATGATGTGTAGCTTGAGGGAGGAAGTCACCGCCGGTCAAGCCTTCGCTAGTGTCATCACCAATTTGGAGCTGCTCTGAGAACGGAACCAGGCCGGCTTCCCGTAGGGTCAGCGCACACTCCACTCACCACGGCAGTGCATGATTGGTCATCATGTTGAGGTATTTTTACGATAGTTGGTGTCATAAAACACACATCGTCATGCGCTATTGCGAGCAGTCGAGTGCGGATCGTATTGTTAAGAGGAGCCCAGAACTTTGGACTTGATGGCTCGTGAAGAGGGGCCAATTATCAAGAAAGAACAACGCTTAATTATATCTTTTAAATTCATCATAAATGTTATAGCATTCTCAAGAAGTGAGTTATTGTCAATTGTGTTTATTTTATTTGATGAAAGAGAAATTATCTTAATGTTTGTTCAAGAAGTTAAATTTTTTTAAAATTCATAATTGTTGTAGAGAAGCCGAATTCGGCGGTAAATTCAGTGTTTCATGTTTACGTTGGCAAGAAGTTATTTGTGTTTTCTTTTCGGGGATAGCATGAGGGTTTTTTGTATGTAATTTATGTTCATTAAAGGTAATGAGTTAATTTGTCTCGAAGCGTTTTCCTGTATGTGGAACACCAGTATAGTTCTTTGTCTTAGATAAACAATACGAACACAATTACGCGTGGACCCCTGCGAAAGAGCAAGTCGAGACGCATTAATTTTCAAATTAAATTAGATTCATTTATTATTATTAACTAAATTTACGTTCTGCCACAATATAGTGAGATTTGAATAATTTAACAATTAAATTTCAAAAAATCAGCACTGTTCGGTCGTTTAAATACGGAGAACGAGCGACGGAGCGGGGAAGGGGAGCTTCTTTACTCCACGAAATTTAAAAATCCGCCGTTGAGTTGAACGACGAAGCGACGCCCACGTCTGGCGAGAATGCAAGCTGAGACCTGTCGGAGAAAGAGTTTATTGCTGTAAAGAAATAGTAGGCGAGCGAGGGTGTGGGACGATGACCAGCCCGGTTGTATAACTGAGGGTGGTTAAAGGGACAGCCGGTGGAAGGCACAAGTTGCGACTTGTTCTAGAGAAAAAAACGTTGCAAAAGAACGGTTGAAGAACGTTCAAAAATCCCCAAAATTCCCAATCTGAACCGTGGCACGGTAGGGGGGAAATATCTGCGTGATTGGAAGCCTTCCGCCACGTGGATTTCGAAATTTGAAGATTTTTGGAAGTGGGGAGAAACATGTAGGAAGGGAGAAAACCCATTTAAGAAATGGAAATTGTTCCTTCAGCCCATAATTCTTTTAAAAATTTTCGCGAGCTCACGACTTCAAAGATTTTTCGAGGCATGTGAGAATTTTTTGTCTTCATCGAAACTTGTCGATTTTTCGAGAGCACCGAACATGACTTATAAATTGTTCGTGATCGGAGCCACTACCCCGTTTTTATTTTCGAAGACTTCCGAGAAATTCGTTACATCGAATGAGTCCGCTATCGTCCAGAGCGAAGCCTATAATTTGGCGAATATTGTCGGCGGCGACGCCTGAGGGCCCCCAGGCCGCGTAGCTGAGGGGAGGAATCACCACTAGTTGACCCGTAGCTTGCGATGTCAACCCGGAATCGCTCTGAGATCGAAGCCAGGTCAGCTGTGTGAGGCCAGCGAACCCTCCACTCACCACTCCAGCACTTGACTGATCATCTGACGAGGTATAACTGATCATGACGATTGGGGGTGTTACACAACCCATATCATTATGCGCTGTTGCGAGACAATTGCGGCTCTTATTGCAAAGGGCCAAGAATTTTGAACTTATGGACTCGTGAAGAGGGGCCAATTATTTAAAAAAGAAACTCCGCTTAATTATGTCCATTGAATTTGCAATTAATGTACCAGCCTTTTTCGAGAAAAGAGAATATTTGTAAAGCCAGTGTTTATTGTATTTGTACTTACCAATTGCAGCGGTGATTTGGTCAGATGTTCGGGGATCACACATTACATTAAAACCCATGGCCTGCTGACATTTATTATACTAATATATTTTTTCATTAATCTAGGCCTTAACACAATTTTCACTCTTTCTTGCCCTTTATCATCACATACCATCTGTCCGTGGATGTAGGACGGGTAGTCACAGGAGTTCACTCGTCATTAGCGTGATAGTTCTGGAATGGTAGTCTTCGCGCACCGCCACAGTTCGATCTTTTCCTAGTGCTATGACCCTATACTTCCCACGGACGTGTCGTGACCACGTTGCTCTTTTTAATTCTTATTTCATTACTCTTTCGTTGGCAACATTTACTTTAATTTTGGCCGTTTCTTTTTCAGTTAATGCTTTTTCGCATGCCTGCTCGCAGCCGACCTCGTGATTTCACGATACTGATTATTAAGCCACAACGATGCTTTCTCTAGCGCAGAAATTAACAGACATGGTTCACCACGACACACCTACATTCACTATTCATTACGCTGATTTATGGTACTTCTACGATAGTCACTCGCATCGATAATCACCCTGGGCTTTACGGCGGACCTGTTCCAATTAACTTCAGTTCATTTAATCAATTTGCGCGTTGTTTCCTTCCTACCAATAGTTCACACTTGGCCCTATTTGTGTTATAATGGCCATAAGATGAGTCAATTTCGCACCACTTCACTTTACAGAAAATCGTTAATCGCTCTATCACCGCCCATCCAAAAACAACACAACTCTACGATTGTCACCACCATTTCACCACCACAACACTCAAAAATCCATCCTCAATAAAATCAACTCCAAAATTAAATTCATCATCACAATCCACCACCAACAATCATCAGAATCATCATTCAAATCAACTCAAAAAAATCTTAAAATACACTCAGAAAGATCTCTCAGACTGTTTACACCGAATCAACGATCAAGATCACCACACAAATCAACTCAGAATCTCCACAAAATATCAAACACAGAATCTCCCAGAATCAAAAAATCTCTGTGCTTTTCTGCCCTGCGTTTTACCTACAAATTTTGATCAAGTGGTATACCCCTACTTTTGGCGCTCCCAAACGTGAGGGAATAAATCCTAGTTGCGTCATCTCGTGCAGTAGGCCAGCACGACTTGCAATATTTAGCGTGATTTACAAAGATGACAAAGATATTCCACTTCTAAGATCAAAATTATATTCAGTCATCGTGCGGTGGAAGGGAGAACACGAGTGATTGCATAGTGATACGAATAGATGTTCAATTTGCGGTTTATTCTCTCGATCAGTAACAACGATTGAAAGAAGTGACAGAATATTTTTTGTGCACGAAAAAAAGAACATTTCATAACCAGATCGTGTTAGAATCAACGTTCGTAATATACCACGGGAAAATTCAGACCTCGATTAGCAGTTTCTTAGTTTCGTTAAGAAACGGTAGTCGCCGGGTGCATAGAGAGGCGAGACTTAGACGTTATGATCTTGAAGTGTTTTTGACTATGGTTGGTGAGAATAAAGTAGGAAATAGAAGCAAAGGACGTCAGCATAAGCGATTTTTGAGGTTTTTAAAGTGGATCAATCCCACGTAATCTATAGTACAAGAAAGATGTGTACTTCTGATATATGAAAAGAGTTTTGTCTTAATGAAAACTAAATAAATTCAAATATTGAAGACTGAATTTGTATTACACACTACTGGAAAAACCAGGAACATCATGAATTCGAGGACCCTTCAGAAAGAAATTTTATTGACACATTCTCGAGGACGTATAGAACAATCACACCAACAGAGCCATACGCATATGAGTATAGTCGACAGGGTGTGCGAAATGTCAGAGCTAGTACCCTGTATACCCTCCTTTTGCAGCAACGCAGGCTTCAATTCTCCCATGGAGATGATCGTTGAGGTGACGAATGTAGTCTTGCAGAATGACCTGCGATGCAATTTGTGCATGATGCCTCATTTGGGACAGATTTCCTGCCGGTCTTGTAGAGCGCGCAATATGACGTTGCATCCTCCCTCAAACATGCTCAATGGGGGACACATCCGGGGATAGTGTTCGCCAGGGTAGTTGACGTACATCTTGGGAAGAAAGTTCGGTGGCACGGGCTGCATGTGGACGTGCATTGTCCTGCTGGAAAAGGACATCGCCTTGTTGGTGCACGAACGAGAGTACGACTGGTTGAATGATGTTTTGTATGTACCGTGCACTGTTCAATGTTCCCTCTACGATCACCAAAGGAGAACGGTCATTGTAAAATATGGCTCCCCATATGATGATGCCAGGTGATGGCCGTATGTGGCTGTCTTATACACTCCAGACGTTGGCGCTCACGTGACGACGCCACACACGCATATGAACGTCATTGGAACCAAGCAGAAGCGACTCTTATCACTGATGACAACAAGTTGCCATTCGTCCTTCCATAAACGCCTATCGCGACACCACTGGAGTCTAGCCGCACGATGTTGGGGTGAGAGCGGAAGACGCTCTAACTGCATGCATGATCGTAGCCCTGCTTCACGGAGACGTTGGGAATGGTTCTCGCTGACACCCCCGGAGCAACAGTGCGCTTAATTTGTTGTGAAGTCGAGGTGCGGTCCCATACGGCACGCGAAGGTCTTGGCGTGCACCTGTGTGTCGTAGATGTCCGGACCCAGGCTGACGGGCACTTTTTCTGCTGACCCCCGGCGACAACATCGATGCACTGTGGAAACCTCTCGCCCCAGTTTTGCGTAATTCTGCGGTATGACCACCCAGTCTCCTGAAGACCCACTATACACCCTCGCTCAAACTCCGTCAATTGCACANACACGCCCTCGATCAAAGTCCGTCCATTGCACAAACGGTGCACGTTTACGCTGTCGCGGCATGCTAATAATGTTGCAGACAAAGGCGGAGGTCCGTTTGGCAAGGCAAACTGGCTGCTACAGGCTCTGAAAGTTAGCAACTCTGCGAAGCTTGCAATATTCCACGATTAACAATTCCTGGTTTGCCCGCGGCGCTACTCTTTTGATCATCGCATTAACTGCCCTCTCGTAAGGTTCTGTGCAACTTTGGTATTTCTCAGTTATTTTCATGGTTTTGTTTTTTCAGTTTCCAGGAGTGTATTTTAGCTTGATTAAAGCTGTGGTACAGGTGTTCATAGAAGAGATGTTACTTGATGTGTTGTTAAAGGAAAAATTTAGTTTATGAGTGGTATGTGTTAAAAATAGATTTTCAGGGTAGCTAGTGATTCCTGATCACAAAATTCCCTGACTTTACGCTAACCAATGGATCAATTTTCCCTCACTTATCGAACTACATAAAAATGAAAGCAAAAATTTTGAGAAACAATTCTTATAAAAACAATTTACTTTAATAAAAGAAAATTATCAATTATTCAAAAATCATTCTAAAATAGTAAAGCGATGTCATTAAAAATACAAAATAAGCACACTTCTCAGAAATATAAACAAAACAAAGCTTCGTATTAGGCTGACTAAAGACTGATTTAGCTCTGCCATCATCGAAACGACGTTGAAGAAGTTTGAGAATGAATCGGTGGTTGTATGACGAATGGGTAAAGTCATTCGAGCTTAACCCTGCCCAGCAGACACAAAAAAATGTCACATCTAATTACAACGCTGAGTACAATAATACACGTATAACATTCTTCCAGAACGTCAAGGTCGCCTAAGTTAAGATACATTCACGACATTTGTGGTCAGTGAAATATATCTGCTACAAGGAAAAAATAAGAGGTAGGATTGGAGACGCCCAGCACTCTTCCGCGCTCCAATAGCCCTCGCAAGTAGGATTACCATAAAAAATTGAAATCTGGGATAAGGAGATCAAAAGTTACTATGAAAAATGATTTCTACCCTTCGTAATAATACATTAAGTACAACTTGTTATAACGTTCCATTAAGAAAAATAAAGACGTGCTTTCACTGTAAGAAACAGTGACTTTTAAACAGAATTCAATAGATGCATCTCTGCATTGGAAATAAAATAAAAATCAAGTACTAAGTTCGATTCAAGAACTGAAATGTTAAGGCTGTGTCATTATGTGTTGTGCAATACACAGCATACGCCTACTTATAAAAATAACAATCTTAAAATTACAATTGTTCCATAATGGAGTAACTGTAACTCGCGTAATAATACGCGTCGCGTTCTGAATGGGACGTGCTAATTTCGAAAGATCGCGACTGTTAGTCATCGTCGTATGGTTTGTTTAAAAACTGAACGGAGAAAACTTCGCCCGGACGCCCTTGAAACTAGGACAAATCCGGGGAAACCCGGACGGGTGGCAACGCTATTCGCAAGTCTTATCAACGGTGCTTCTAGTTCTATAGCGTTCCGTCACGTCTAGAAGTGGGTCATGTTCTTGTACACTATAATGGTTCGTGTTTAACACGAGTCCGGTCCCTTAGTTCTCGAGAATCGAACTACTTATACCACTGTGGTCGCACTACTATTTTATATAAAGATCATGATCTTTTGAAGGACGTACTCTTTCATTATAATTTAGACTTTCCTATGTGTCTACTAGTGACATCTTGGGATCACAATGTGGTTCCAAGAGCACTCACCAGGTCCGTAGAGTGTCGGAGACTGCCGACTCAGTCGGTCACCCTACCCGCCCAGGCTGGATTTAGGGTTACAGGTGACCTACCAGTCTACGCACTGGTTGACGGGAACACGTCTAGCTGTCGTACTCCTACTACTTTATGCACAGGTAGTAGCCGAGCAGCGATCCTGCTCACCGATCGGAAGCAAGTGCCAACTAGTGGAATGCTTGAACTTCCTTCCCGTACCACGGGTGTGGAAACCACTGCCCGACAGAGTCCAACCCATTTAAGGGGCGTCAGATAGTCCATAATCTGAGGGCTCAATGGGTCTACCCGCAATTCCCTGTCTACTCGGTTTAAAGTGCTGAAAGACACTCGAGACCGCGATCTTGACCACTTAAGGACAAGTCTTGTTCTCTACCACTTCGTGTAATCCCCAGCATCCGATCCGTTGCTCCATTTAAGGAGATTGGGTACGGGGGTGGTGGGGCTTGTCCGTTCGTCCAGTGGTCCACCGAACGGATGCTAACTTAATCCGGGTCGACTCAATTAAGTGTCTACCCTTCAGACACTTAGCTGTGTTCGAGGGCGGACTCTCTCCCCGTGTACCAGAATCCAGAAGCCGTACTGGATCCCGAGCTGTGACGGGTAACAGCTCGAGACGCAACTAGTTTGTCTCTTCCACCTGTCCGAAACATCCTTTCCATTTGCCCAGGGTATCTAGGATCTGGGCGGATTACGAGTTCTGGTAGTAGTACACTCAATGTGGTGGAACACAGTGCACCCCCCTTCACGTTGAGTTCGTCGAGGCCCCTTGCGGAGTTCTCTGCTCGTTGTTAGCCAGGTTTACCCAGCAGCCAGGGTTTCCCCAACGACTAACGACCGACATCCCCAGCGGGAACATCTCCCCCCTCCTCCCTCAGACAGATCCTTTACCCGCGTTCACGGGATTGGGTACGGCGCCCAAAAGGCGCCGCAGCCGGCCGGGGGTCAAACCGACTGGTAGTAGAAGTGGGTCATGCTCTTGTTCTCTATAGTGTTTCGTGTTAACACGGGTCCGGCACCTTAGTTCATTAGTAGAAGTGGGTCAACTGGAACTACCTCTTTAAATGTTTTGTTGAAACAAAACGGTAACTATCGTTCAAACAGAAAGCGTTGCAACGAACCAGTTACCGCGCTACCCTCAAACTAGCTCCACTTGGAACCGTCTCGCTGATGCTTCGTTGCAATGGCGCTAACAAGAGGTTATTGACCGATTACTATTAGTCAGACATTAGTTAGGAGCAAATTACCTGACGTCTCCACGACTTCTCCAGAAACAGAAAATTCGCTGACTTCTCCCGGTTTTCCTGACCGCTCGCCTCCCTGATTTTATGTTTATATGTTGAACGATAAATGATTTTTTAATGCAATCAGAGTGATTTGCGAAAAAGAATACTTTTAAGGTCAAATGGTATGAGAAATGAAGTGTTGATTTTATAGTTTCGAGATAATTAACATTATCTGTTATTGAGATTGGGACATTAAATACGTAAAAGACAAAATTTGCTTGTGTATCAAAAATTTCTATTTCAAGTGACTTTGCATCGGCTTGCTCTTTCTCAGGGATTATTCACGAGTGGGTTCGAGTTATTTTAATCAGTGAAAAATACCATACTTCGGTATTTATATTAATATATTGTTATGAAGTATTATTTTTAATAAAAATATACACCCAAAATTCAAACAATAGAAAAATACAGCGTGGGCTGACGGTTCTCACCACCTGCGTTGCGTGCCGTTTTAGGGTGCGGGTATCGGCGTTTCAGAAATACCATTAGTTTTCGGAAGAGCGGAACAACGTAATAAAATATAATTCTTAAAAAGAAAGGGCTCTCGGCACTACAAAGACTTATTTGAAGCGTGAGAAAGCGACAGGAAACATTCTAAGACCCACGACGGAAGGCGCGGCCCGCACATACCACAGTAATGGACGTGGCCCGAACAAGTGAAAAATAGTTAAGAACCTTTCGCAGTATCAAAGCAAGGGAGTCATTAGGGACTTCCGCTGCGACCACGAGTTCGCCGAATTCCAAATTTTGGGTGGTCGGAAAAATGTAGTTTACAAACAAACGTCACGACAGCTTTAGCCAATCCAGGGAAGCTGACCGAAAATAAGACGAAGACAAGGATTGGTTAAGAAAAGATCACGTGCCCCGGCGGGGGCGTGAACAAATTTCTAAATTTTGCACCAAAGGGGGGAGTAAAATTATAAAAAGAGGGAATTTTATGGAAGAAAAAGAGGCACGCGAGGAGAACAGATCAGGGGAGTCGGACTTCAAGTGCTTGGGCACTTCCCGTCTTCTCAATGTGTTGGACGCGGATTTTGCTACGAGGTCTGTTAACTAATGGGCTAAGTACCGTAGCTGTGCCGTGAACGGATTTCGTACTGACTGGAGGAGAGCGAGACGGGGCTTCAGGCAGGCGACGCGCAGACCGGTGGCCCCCCAAGGCATTAGTCATCAGCTGTTGGGTGGCGGCGCTGGCGCGACGAGGCGGCGGTCGGGTCCTTGATCCCGCGAAGGGCTATGAACAACCACCCCGTTTCGAGACGGAGAGGTCATCTACGCTACCCGCTTACTAAGGTAAAAACATTCTGATAGCACGTCAGAATTGCGTCAAAGTGACGAGATAC
>NNCF01133904.1:0-13317 GCA_002313205.1 Laupala kohalensis | reverse complement strand
CGCCGAGAAGCTGGTGGCATTGGCTGCTGGGGCGGAGCAAGGACTCGCCTGGAGCTTCCTCGACAGTGCCTTGTTGGAAGCAAACGAAGCAGTTGTGGTCTTCATCGACGACCGGTGTGTGACGCCGCAATTTCGCGAACTGGCAAAACGGTTAATGAATATGTTGCTAAACCAGAGAGAAGTGTAGCTAATGCATTGATTTTAAAAAAATTCTTAAATTATCAAGAAAAAAATGTAGAGAGTGTAAGTAATGAAACATTATACAATCATGGGCTAAAAATATGAATACTGTTATTGGAGAGACATCTTTGTTTAAAGCTGATATTGTAAACAGATATTAAAAATTTAAGTCACTGTTTTGATTTGTTGTAGTTGTTGTCAAAGCTTTGACATTGGTGGAATTGAACATGTGCAGAGTTGTGGGAAAATCTGGAAGCTTTGCCAAGAAACTTTACAAAACGCTTTGATCCTGAGGAGCTATGAATAATAATGCAGCATTTGACTGCAGAGGTTTCTATGGCAAGCATTGAGAAAATGTTTTCAACTTTTGGATACGTGCACTCAAAAACAAAGAACACTATAAGAGAAGAAAAGGTTGTAAAGCTCATATTTTTATATGGGGCTCTAAATAAATAAATTTATGTTTTAATTTTTATAGTATTAATTTTTAATTTGTGAAGAGAATTAATTTTAATTATCATTGACGAATCATTTCATTTATTTAATGATATACCTATTCAACAAGCACAAAATGAACATCATCAAAATATAAACATACAATGCAAAATTTGTTGAACTTTGTTGAATTTGATTTAAATTATTGATTTTTTAAAAAACATTTAATTTAAATCACTGCCACCTATATCTATGGCCAATAAATATTTATCCATAAAACATGTTCATTTTTTAGAGTGATACATATGCTCTATAAAAAGTAAGCCCTAACCTGTATGTCCTACTTTCGATACAAGAAATAAAATAATTATTCTAATGAAAATTTCATGTCATGAAAATTCATGTAATAAGTAAAAATATATTGGACGTACTGAAAAGTATGGTAGATGATCAAACACAAATGTATAAGTATCATCAACAGTATAAAAAAGAAAATTCAAAGAGGAAGAATCCCATCCTTCTCCTAAAACTGTGATCATCTAAATTCTTAACTGTGTGCAAAAGATGATTATACCATTTTGAAGCAACATGTCTAAAGCTATTCTGAATGGTGCAACTTGGTAAATACTCTGATTTGATCTATTTTGTTCTATGTGTTATAATTGTAAATAACATTTTAGTATTTGAAAAGATGAAAGTGTTTTCCTACATACAGACATTGAAGTACTCAAATATAAGGAAGAGACATAACACTGCATCTAATATATTAAGACTCACAGCCAGCTCTAGTAGACATTTTACTTAAAGCAGCCCTTTTCTGAAATATGAATATGACTCAAGTTAGTGAATTAATTGTCCAAAAAGTAGATCCATAATTAGATAACAAGGAATGTAAATTGACAGTGTTAATTGAAAATAGTACTTTATCAATATAGCCATAATTTGATATTCATTGAAATGGCTTTAGTTAAATTAGGTATTAAATGCTTAGTGTTAGCTTGCCTTTTTAAGTTAGATTGTACTAAAATACCTGGAAATTTAACAGTCTGAACACTGTTATATCTTTTACTCTTTAGTGAAATAACTAATTCTTGAGCTTCTCTAGGTTTAAGTCAATTAAGTTTGCATCACACGAATCAATAACTAATTTAATTTTGGATGACATTATATTGTCAACTAAGGGATGGCTGTGTAGAACACTTATACAATGATCATCAACATACAAGTAACACTTAATTATCCCATCTTGTACGTTATAAGGTGAATCATTAATATATATGTTACACCACAAAGGGCCCACAACTGACCTCAAAGACACAGTTTCATTTACTAATCTAGAGTTCAATATCTATGTTTGCAGTAAAGCTGAGACCCATCAATGAGTTATGGCTACAGAATTTTCATTAAAACCTAAGGATTAAATGGGAATATGACAATATCAAAGAGCTTTGCACATTTCTTTTACATACCATCCAAACAGTCTTGTATGAAATCAAGGGCAAAGTAAAACGTACGTGATTTTTTTCTGAAACCAAATTTTCTAGGTGAAAACAATGTACTTCCTTCTAGAATATTAATGATTTGAAAACTCATCAGTCTCTTATAGACCTGTGACAGTGGTTTCAAAGCTTAGCTTTTTTGTTAATAGGTATGTTTTTTTTACTTACAAGCAAAAATATAAATATCCGTATACTTATTTATAATATATGTCAAAAACTCTTATATAAAATAGCTACTTCACTTGATGATTTTACTATTTAAACTAAAAACAACTAAGTAGTTATTAGTACACTACTTAAAGACATAATAACTTTGTACACTTTTTTAACTGAGACATGAGAGATAGCATTAGAAATAACGACACTCCAAAATACTTCAAAGAAAACAAGAAAATATATGACAAACTATTCTCTCTTAGTTCATTTTAACAACACCACCAATTTACCCATATCTGCGAAATTATCTGTACCATCCTTGGGAAAGTTAATGAAAATATTAATTAGTGAAAAGTTAAAACCTTGAAAAAAATCTGGCAAAAATGACAGATTCATGTAAGATGTAAAATACAAGTTAATATTACTTATAGTTTAAAGTTAACTTTAGGAACCTTGGTAAGTTACATAAAAAAGCACTTGCACATAAAAAACAAATATCCATCTTAAATTCCACCATTCCATAAAATTGAGGGTGACATTGACTGTGGTTGAACATTATATTGAACAATTTTAACAATTCTAACCTGTTTCCAACAAAAAATTAATGATTAATATAGTTTATTTTATAGCGAATCATCTTAATTGTTTGTTTAAATTTATCAAATAAATGTGATATAAATAACTACATGAATAATATCAGTTATGTTTAAATTTAATGATATTATCTACATTTGATATTAGTTTGTTTTTTTTACTAAATATTCGCAAATTGGTATCTACATAACGACTTTGATTACATCAGAATATTATCTTTTTATTTACGTTTTGAAATTAGGTGAACTTATAATTTACCATTTCATTGCAAAATATAGATTAGTTTCTTCAAAACAGATTGACGTGAAAGTCCACTGACACCCCGACCCGGGTTTTTCTCCAGTTTTCCTTTGGGTTGAGACAGATTTTATGTATGGGCATGTTTATTGAATAGTTTTTTTGTATTTGTTGATATTCTGTAGATATAACAAGTACCTAGTAATTTTATTATCATCTTAGGGGGGTAAATGCCATGATATGTATAACTTGATTATAAATTGTGGGGTGCTGAATCAGCCACAGCCTGAGGGCTCTTAATCAGATTTGATGGGATGGTCCCTCGCTTGCATAGAGAGAATAATTAAAGAGCCCCCCCAAAAAGCATAAATAAATTGTTGCAGAGTATTAATATTAATTTAATTGTTGCAGAGAGCCAAAAATGACTTAACACAATTTAGGAATGACTTTTTCTATTATACAATGAATTTTACTTAAAGCCCAATTAATATTAGTAGAATTTTATATTTTTTATCACTGTTTCTTGTAAACATTTCTTTTCTTAATTAAATATCTGCAAATTTTTCAAAAGCACTATTTTGTGTAAAGCTGTAGCTTCTGCATTTTTTCTTACCAACATTCCAAACACCACTGAATCTCCCAAAGTCAATTGTACTTCTTAAATACTTTTTAAAAATTAAGGTTACTATGATGAAATTGTGTCAAGTTCAATGCAGATCCGAGTTTTTAATTCAAAAATGTTTTGAGCTTGGAAATTTCATTTCTGGGCTCATTTCAGAGAAAGATCAGTTCATATGACAGTGATAATCATACTTCTTTTGAATGTTTTCATTACTAGCCATAAATAAATAAACTTTGTCAAAATATTAAAAAATTCAACCTTCTTATAACTTACTGAGAACCTTTAGATAAACACAAATTATCTTTACATAAATAATTTTCCAAATTAAGTTATACATAAAAGGAGACATTATCTGAATTATATTACACAGATTTATGTAGATAATTTTTTCTTATTTTACAACGTAACCCGGCTAAAAGAGAAAATTAATTACAATAAGAATTACCATTTTTATAATTGGAACAGTAAAACGTCAGCAATTTGGAGTTGTTTAATTAAAAGTTCTAAATAAATAGATATTTTATTTGGTTCTTTCACTTTAGTTTAAAATGCCATTCAATAATTTGAAATTTTTAAGTAACCCCATAGTTTCAAGTTAGAAAGATTGCATGATTTTCATAGTGTACTGTTTTACAATTTATTATTATTTTCTCTCTGTTTTGTTTCTCATAAATAAATTGCTAAATGACACTCTTAAGTAGATAATGTGTATTTAATTAATTATCACTTCAGTGTGAGGTAAGAAATAAGTCTTAAGTAAAATACTTCTGGAATTGAGAGTGGAGTCAAGAGAATCAAATATTATTCAAAATAATATCTGAAGAAATGTATTTAAATGTATATATGACTTCTTTAAAAGATAATTTAGTCCAATTATTTAATAACATTACACAAAAGGTAAAATAGCTGTACCATTCACAAGGAATACTATGTGAAAGATGTATTCCAAGAAGATACATTCCCCTTTCTATTACAGTTGCAAAAAATTTCTAACAATGTAGCAAAAAATAATTAATACATTTATTGTCAAAAAAGTAGTACAAACTGCGTATGACCATGTGGAGGACAATAAACTAATTTACTCTCCGGAAGCAAGCAAGGGACCATCCCATCAATTCCGATCAAGGGCTCTATGGCAGAGGCGGATTCAAAAATTTAAGCAAAAATTCCTAGATAAGATAAAAAGTTAGCTACGAGTTATAATACTAATAGAATGTCAATATGTTTGTATTTTAACACAAAAAATTTATTTTACATGTATGAATTTAAACAAACTATAGATTACATTGAGTATAGTATTTAAAAATCATATGAATTGAAATAACACAAAATTCATGATTTATTGTTACAATAAACACACCCCTAGCCAAAGCCTAGAGAACCTGTATGAGTAATCCGCCTCTACCCAAAGGAAAACCGGAGAAAAACCTGGGCCAGGATGGGAAAAACCCAGGCCAGGATGGAATAATTATTATTACTGATTATTACTATTACTTTGAATAATTACTCTTAATGTTTAGAATCAGCGTTAATCATTTCTTTCTAACCTATTAAAGCTTTTTGTGGATCCTATTTCTGTTTTGAATGGCTTCTTAGGAGAGAAATTTGTTTTGTCTTCCATAAGGGAGGGTGATGAGAGCTCATCCTCTGTAAACACCATCCCAGTTAGGATGGTTGTGTAAGATTTAACATCCTTCCCTTGGTCAGTTCTCTCTATTAAGCTTTTCCTCGCCTTCCTACCACCAAAATTTATAGTTTCACCCTGTAGGATCAAAATTTGAAATGTCAATTAGAAGCATATTCACATCAACCACTTAACTTGTACATTAATATTAATGTATTGTATGCTATTTTAATTGTTCTGCTACCAAAAAGAATTTGTCATTAGTGTTTATAACATTTTTTTAAAGATAAGCTATTCACATTCATAATACTAGGTCAGAACATGGATTACCTTAGATTGTGTAAACTGGATGTTTTACTGTTAGATAAATTAACAAACTTATATTTCACATGTTTTCCAATGAATATATAGGCCTACTTGAATGTATGTTGCTTAGTTGACTTTGCAAACTCTCCTTTACATTCGGTTTCAAAATTTGATTAGAATGAAATCCTACCAAAATTGTGATATTATTGATATTACTTAGTTATATTTTCACTTATAGGCAATGCAATATACTCTTGCTGGATGTTGAGAATTGTGAGATATTTTAAATAGGCAGTCAGATTGTATTATTGACAAAGCCAAATCTAGTAGAAATATGAGTATTTTTATGCATGCATCAAGATATTTACTTGTGCATATTAGTGATTCATCACACACAGAATTAAATTCTTAGATTTCTTGAATGTGAATATTTGGCAAGTTCTTGAAATGAAGTACATAAAATAATAATGTAGGGCCTATGTGCCAAAGTTTTGAACTATATTATTTCTTCCTTAGGGCTGAAGAAAAATGAAATCTACTGTTAGAGAATTTTGGAAAATATATCTACAGTGCTTGCAAGGAAAGAAAAGGAATGAGAGAGGAGTCTGAAAGTGTGAAAGTGGATTAGCCAATACCATTATTGCAAGATTGCAGACTCTTCCTGTTGCTGTAGGTACATAGGCGTTTTACTCGTGTCAGCAAAATCTTAATCAGTTCATGTCTGGATAGTAAGGTCTACATCAGCCGATTTATATTACCAGCAGTAACTGATATGCCAAATACGATGGACTTAAGGCTTAATCCTTAACCTTTGGTTGAAAGGACAGTGCCTGAAGTTAGCTTTTCAACAGTGTGGAGCAGTTTTTCTGTGGGTACCTTTGCATGCTGTTTGGAATAGGTGGATCTTTGCTAGGCCATACTCCGCAGCAGACATATGACAACACCACTTTTTCGCTCCATATGTTACATCTTGTTACATTTCTTTCACTGCTAGTGCTCTAAACTACATTCCAATCACAAAATATAAAACAATAAACAAATATAAATAAACTTTATTGTCAAAAAAACAGTTGCAAACTGCGTATGACCAAGTGGGGGATAATGAACTAAGTTACTCTCTGGAAACAATCAAGGGACCATCCTATCAATTCTGATCAAGGGCCCAAGGAATGTGGCAGATTTAATACTTACTTTATTAAATTTTTTTTTATGAGTTGTCATCCATTTATTATTTCAAAATGAATTGTAGATATAATGTGCAGTGAAAATTTGATATTAATAATAACAACTGTTTTCAATGACAATTCCGTCTTTGGAAAATCCACCACTATCCGGATGAAAAGCAGCGAAAAACCCGGGTCAGGATATATTTATAGTTATTACTGTAATTCAAATGAATACAACTACAATTAGTACAAAAATTCAAATAAATACACCTGCAATTATTAAAAATTATGATTGATTTGTTAACAAAATATTTAAAAATACAATCATGAATTGTTGAAGATTATGATGGTAAAATGTAAACAATGTACTAATTTTGAATTTATTAAGTTAGCAATTCATCTTTCCCAGCAACTTAGACTGTACTGGTTTGAACTACTCTGTAGAAACCAACCAGGTTGTCTTCTCATATGATTTAACTCAGGGAGTCTGATCAATTTATACACTGTCAATATCACTACTCTACCTTCTGGTTTGATTCCTGATTTAATGAGTAATTTCTCATAAATTATTTCCATTATTTTGAGGTAGATACTGCTCAACTCATCTGTATCTGTTTGAATCTTGACCTGGGTTTTTCTCCGTTTTCCTTTGGGTAGACGCTGATTTCTTATGCAGGTTCTCTAGGCTTTGTCTAGGGGAATGTTTATTGTACATGTAAATTTTTTTGCGTTAAATTACAAACGTCGATTATTTCCCTGATAAGTCTTTTTGACATTCTATTAGTATTATAACTCACAGCTACCTTTTTATCTTATCTATGAATGTTTGCTGAAATTTTTGAATCCGCCTCTGCCTTAGGGCCCTTGATCGGAATTGATGGGATGGTCCCTTGCTTGCTTCCGGAGAGGAAATTAGTTTATTGTCCTCCACATGGTCATACGCTTTTTTGACAATAAAGCATTATTATTATTAATATTATTATTATTATTATTATTAATAATAATAATAATAATAATAATAAATAGAATTTAAATAGAAGCATAGAAATTTATGGTTTGAAAGATAAAAAAGAAAAGGAAGTGAATAAAGATGTTGTGAGGTTAATAAGTGAAGTGTGTGGGATGGAAATAAAAAATGAAGTTATAGAAGATGTGTACATATTTAATAACGGTAGAAAACCATAAGTAATTGTGAAGTTCATTAACGTAGAACAACAATATTGTATATTTTAAGAGTGGTATTGTTTATATTTAATGGTAAAAGTTGGGTTTTGTTATTGTTTTATATTGAAATGGTTTTATATTGAAAGAGTGATAATATTTAATTAGTCAAGAAAGGTTTGAAGAAAAGCAAATGATGCAGTAGTAGTTAGAAAAGAAAAAAAAGTATGTAATTTTTACTCTCTGACAAGTTCGAAAGAACTTAGAGAGAAAAAGAGAATTAAAAGGAGTTTAATAAGTTTAATAAGATAGAGTTATGATAATACATTGGACAAAATTGTATAAGATCAAATGAATATAATAATTGTTTGTTAATAACATATTATAGATGAATTTAAAAAATACTTCAGTAGATGTTTATACTGTAATTTTGTATGTAGACAATGTAATTTTGAATAATGTAATGTTGAATGTTAAGAATGTATTTTTTGTTGTTGTTTTTTTTTGTATATATTTTCTGTACTTCTTATGGTCAATAAAGAATCTATTATTATTATTATTATTATTATTATTATTATTATTATTATTATTATTATTATTATTATTATTATTGTGTTCATGTATTTCTGTTAAATTTTCCTTAATCCTATTTTTTGCTAACAATTCAAATTCATATAACTTTCTTATATTTAGAATTTCTTCATTTACATACATTTCATTCCTATTACTATATTTACTATTACTGAAACATTTCAGTGCCTTATTCTGTAAAGCTTTTTTATATGTGAGTTTGAAGTTGAGCCCCATATGGTAATTCCGTATCTTAATACCAATTCAAAAAGTGCAAAGTAGATTAATTTAAGTATATGTTTAGGAGTAAATTCTTTTATACTGTACATTCTCCATATACAAATCCTCAATTTTTTTGCTATATCTGAGATATGGTCTTTCCATACAAAATTCTTGTCAATGATTATTCCTAAGTATTTTAGCTTATTTACTTCTTCTATTTTATCTGAACAGTTACAGTTTTGAAAATTTCTATGTAAACACTTTTTGTTATGAAAAATTAATTGTGAGTCTATTCTTTTGGTGTGTGAGGTAGTTATATGTAATACTTTTGTTTTGTTATAATTTATAGTGAAACCTTTGTCATGGGTCCAGTTTTTGAAATGTTTAAATTCATTTTGTAATGTTTCTATTGCTTTGTTTTGGTCTTTGTTGAAAGATATTATTAAATTATCATCAGCATATATATAAAATTTACACTTTTTGAAACACTCTTTTACATCATTCACATATATAATGTAGAGTAATGGAGCCAGAAAACTACCTTGTGGAATACCTTTATTCATATTTATTCTATCACTATAATTATTCTCAATTTTGACTCTAAAAGATCTTTCATTTCGATAACTTTCTATTAATTTTGAAGTTATTCCTCTTATTCCTATCTTTTCTAAAGCAATTACTAATTTCTCATAATTGATCACATCATATGCCTTGGACATGTCTATAGATAATATCAATAGATGTTCACATTTTTCTAATCTTGTGTTGAATAAAAGTTAGCAAAATTCTCTAATAGCATTGTTGTACTTTTATTTTTTTGGTAGCCAAATTGCTCTTCTATTATTAAATTATTCTTCTCTATGTAATTTGTTAATTTAAGCGAAAGGTATTTTTCAAAAATTTTTCCTATTGAGTTTAAGATAGAAATTGGTCTATAATTATTATATTCTAAATAAGAACCCCCTTTATGAATTGGTCTAATAATTGCTTCTTTTAAGTTTCTTAGAAATTCTCCTATTTGTATACATTTATTTATTATATAAGTAATTAAAGGAATTAGTGCCTTTCCATTCTCTTTGATATGCTCAATTTTAATTTGATCCGTACCTGGCGCTTTATTGTTGTCCATTTTTATAATAATATTTTTAATTTTATCTTCACCTGCTTCAGGTAAATAAAATGAATTTACTTCAGAGTAATATTTATTACATTCAAAAGTTTATATATCCCAACTATATGAAATTTTGTCAATTTGATTTTTAAAATTGTATGCAAACTTGTTACAATTGTTTTTAATATTATCTGCTTTTCCTGTTTGCTCTGTTATTATTTTGTCTAAAGATATTTTTCCTTTGCTACCTACTAATTCATTTATTATTTGCCATGTCTTTTTTGCATTCAATTTATTATTTTCAAATAGTTTAGAATAGTATATTCTTTTTTGTACTGTAATTAGTGAATTGATTTTATTTCACTTACTTTATTGTTTATTTTTATTCTAAGATCTTCCTTTCAAGTAATTTTGAAAAACTTTCAAACTATGACCTCTTATCCCTATCATTTCTAATGCTTGTAATAATTTGTCATGATTCACCACATCATATGCTTTAGAGAGATCAACACTTAGCGCCAGTACATGATTTCCTTTGTGCAGCTGTTCATTCATCAACTCCATTAAATCTTCTAATAATGCACCCGTACCTCGATTTTTCTGATTTGCATATTATTTATTGTCAATGATTTTAAATTTCTCCAAGAAACTCGATAACTTTTGTGTAATATATTTCTTAAATAATTTACTTATAGAGTTCATAATGGAAATTGGTCTATAATTTTCATAACTTTTTGGCATCTTCACCTTTATATATTGGTCTAATTACTGATTCTTTCAAACCTTCCAGGAAATTAGCCTCTTTTATTCCATTATTTATTATCATCTGAATCATTGGCACCAAAACACCTATATTATCCTTTATATTTTTTATTGAAATCCTATCTAAACCTTCAGCTTTATCACTCTCCATGTTTAAAATTAGAGCCTTTGTTTCATCTAACATTATCTCAGGTAAATAAAAAGAATTTTATTGATTATTACTATTTTTTACAACCATTATCCCCATATTACAATTATGTGTTATTTCTTCAGGTTGTTTCTTAAAGGTTTTTGCAAAATTATCTAGTACCAACTCTACGTCAATATCTTTAAAGTTCTTGTTTATTACCTCATCCACTGATTTCTTTTCTGGAATTGATAACAAAGAATTCATTACTTTCCATGTTTTTTCCATGTCATTCTTGCTTTCTACTAATAAATTTTGAAAATGTAACTTCTTTTGTTTGTTTATTACAAAAATTATTTTATTTCTTAAAAGCTTATATTCTTTTCTCAATTTATCTTGTTTTTCCCTTGTATATTTCAGAAGTTTTCTTCCATATTCTAAAAATTACATCTCTTTCCTTCATCATTTCTTTTATTTCAATATTAACCCATGGTTTTATGGTTTTATCTTTTCTCCTTATTATTTTTTCTTTCTTCACAATCGAATTATCAAAAATATTCTTCACTATAGTGTACAGTTCATCAGCAGATTTTTCCTCTAGGTTATTATGCCCTAATTTACTTAGCTCATTTTTAAGCCTATTTTTACATATTACTTCTACTAACTTACTTTCACTTTTTTTTTTACTTCCTTTCCCTTTTTGTTGTATTACCTCACTACCCATTCCTATTATATAATGATCTGATATTTTTGTCATTACTATAAAAGTTTCACACTTTTTAACCTTACATCCTATTACCGCATCCTATATTACATGCTTGTACCAACTTCCTTCCTTGTAAAATTATCAATTACCTGTACTAACGAATGAGTCAGCAGCATATTTAGATAATCCTCTTTACTTTTAGATTCCTCTATTACATCAATATTAATATCTCCTACTATTATTATCTTTCTTTTATCAACTTTTTTCAAAACCTCATTTAATTCATCCAAAAAAGACAATTTACTTTTTTCTGGTGGTCTAAACATTGCTAAAATACTTACATCTTTATCTTTTTCTAAATTAATCTGTAATGCTAACATTTCAAATTGTCTTATTACAAGTTCTATCTCTTCTACAATGTAATTTCCTTTAACAAACATTAACAGACCACCTCCTTTTTCATATCTTCTTTTCACAAATCGATTAAAATTCTTTAAATTATACTCTTCTAAATTCTCACACTCCTTTACTTTTATCTCACTGAACACTATTACATCTAAACTTTCTATATTACTTTCCACAACCAAACAAAATTCTTCCCAATACTTTTTTAGTGACCTAATATTTAAATGCACAATATTGAATTTAGTTTTCTTTCTTTCTATAAATTTTTCAAAATCATCTATTCTTTCTAATAACACAATCGATTCCACTCCAAAATCCATAAAGTCACAAGCCATTTTCTTACTAAGACTTTAGCTACCAAAAATTTTCTAATATTACTTTAACTTTTATTTTAATTCTTCTAATTCATTTTCATTCTTTATCCATATTACCCTACTGTTTTCATCCTTCTTTATAAATCCATATTTGTTTAGTTAAGAAGTTCAAGATCCTTTAAAATTTTTATGGTTCTCACTTTGCTATTTTCATCTTTTCTTATCAGGATCTTTCCTTCCCTAACCCCAAAAAATGTATAATTGTCTTCTCTAGTTTTGCTTTTTGTTTTCCAAAAAAGTTCTGAATTAAATCTAGTCTGATGTTCATTTATAATAATAATAATAATTCAATAATTCATTTATAATAATAATAATGATAATAATAATTTCTCTGATTTTCTACTTTTATAATACCTTTCTTGTATTTATTAATTTTGGGAACAAAAACTGCAGTAAAATAAAAGATTAAACTTTATTGTCAAAAATGCAGTTTGCAAACTGCGTATGAGCATGTGGAAAATAATAAACTTTACTCTCTTGAAACAAGCAAAGTACTATCCCATCAATTCCAATCAAGGGCCCAAGTGCAGTGACAGATTTAATACATGTAAAAAAAAATTTAATAAAATATTTTTAATTTTTTAATCAAATGACTAATTCATGTGAGATAATTATGTGATCTTGAAGTCTTCCCAATAGTTGGCCTGTAATTCATGTACAAGTATTAGAGTAACATGCAAAATGTATTCTTCTTAATTCTTTGATATTTTTCCATTTATTTATTTTTTCTTCTTCTGACTTCTTAATTAACTTAACTATCCCTATCACCAATCATACTTTTCCAACATTTGTCATAGCTGAAGATACAGTCTCAACTAAAATAAGGAAAATGCATATTGAAAATATGAGAAGCTATTTTTTTTATAGAGATTGATGATATGCATTGAATGCTGAGAACCATGAAACAGAAGATATATTTTTTGTCTAAGCTTTATAACCTTAAAAGAAGTACGAAAAAAAACATTAGTTTATATATAGACCCATCACATGAAATGATCTGAAGTTATCCTGAAGTGTTAATTCTGTCCTCACTAGAGCAGTTTTTTAAGGGGACCTCTCT
>NNCF01133900.1:22701-45818 GCA_002313205.1 Laupala kohalensis | reverse complement strand
GATTCGTTAGAGAATATGTAGGATTTATGTAAGAATATATGCGAGAAAGAACAACTAAAATAAAGACGAAAAACACTAATAACACCGGTTTGAACGAAGCGCCAAGAAAGGTGCGTTCTGCGAGTTTCACAACACAGACGGAAGGTTTCGAAAGTATATTATACGAACTAGGAAAGTGTGAATGCACCTGGCAAAGCTAGTGACGCGAAACAATTAGAAAAGATCAGATTGGCGGAATACATTGTGCGTGAAGAAGGAGTGGGGGTTAGCGCCAAGAAGGGAACAACGCGACATGAATCGATCTCATTTGTTCGGGGTCGCTTGAAGTAGACGATTGCCTAGCTAAATGGATACGAGTGATTCTTTATCACGCAGACCATCAGCGGGTAGAGTCACGTTATAATCGTACGCAGATTTATTGGACGATAGCGAGCCGATCTGAATTTATAGCACCGAATCAGATTATTCATTTGTAAATTCAGTAATTTTTATTAGGCGTGAAGACGCAAAGTCCGGACATATCATTTTATGATATTTTGTCGCGATCGAGGTCATAAAGGGAACGGCCGGATACAACGCAAGTAATACGTGATAATATTTGATTAAGGGCTCCAAGTGAAGCCAACAACGTATTATAAAAGTCGTCTTGCGAATACGGAAACATTTGCACGCCGGCGGTTGAGAAAATCTGTCGCGAAGGCTGATCGAACGAGGGGAGCACGTGGAAGAAAAATCGTGGTAGAGCGAGCGAGAGCGAAGATCACTGGACGAATTCTGAAGCAGCTGTTGGAGTCTACATTGATGGGGAGAGGTGTTTCGAGCCGTGGTGATTGAACACGATTTTGGAAGAAAATACGCTGGTTGTGAGTATACGTCTCTGTGAGACGGACATTATAAGAAGTGATTTCGTGGACTAGGGACTCATATTTAATTTTGTAATTCGATGTTAACTAGTATCTTGCGAAAGAGAACGTTGCATGGGAGTTGAATTTATCGCATTCACTGTAAAAAAAATTGGGCTTTGTTTAAAGAAGAAAGAAGAGAAGAAAAGACGTTTAAGAAAAGGAACTGTTAATTAAATATCAGAAGGGAAAACATATCTATTGCTCATTTCGTGCTTGTTTTAATATTGTTTTTCAAAAATTGATTGTATAAATTTTAATTGTAAATGCGCGAATCAAGAGAATGAGCTCAATGTAACATTGCGCAATCAGTTGCGAAGAATTTATATTTGTATTTTGGTACTGTGAGGCAAAACAATTTTGTATTTATTGTAAATGTTATATGTATTGTTTTTTTCTTACTATTGTCTGAATAAATTGTGGTAATCGCATCAGAAGTACCGAATCCTTATTTTATATTATATCTTAATAGCACCACACAGAAAGGGTGCATTAGAATATATCTATATATAAACGTTTAGAGAGATTGAATTTACGCACAGGCACTGAAAAACTATATGATTCATACGATACAATATTATAACAAGTTTGTGTTTCTGCTTTTTTTGTAAACATATTTTGTGTTTACATTATGTTCATTTGTTATTACTTGTCATAATTTGTTATTACTTGATCACCTGACGACGACTTTAATCCAAGTCGAAACGTTGTAAGCTCCTTACAGAAAATATAAATATTATTCCTTCATAAAAGGTCGTAAGTTATTAATTACTTACGTAATTAAATTATATAATGGACGTTTATAGAAGAAGAATTTTTCGAAAAAAATGGAAAACAATATTCTTGAGGAAATAAAAAAGTAGAACCAACCACGAGAGTTGTAATGAATGTGTTTTTACTCGTGAATACACTTGTGAAGGGAAAAAGTGTAAAAAGCACCTTTCAATAAGTGGGAATGGGAGAGGAATCTAAAAGCACGAAATAGAACTGACAATGCAAAAACTAGATGCGTTGTAGCAGATAACAAATTTTCTTCAAAGAGAATCAATTTCAGAAAATCTCACCTTCTCTAGTTAGTGAAAAGGTGAAAAGACGGACGTAGAAACGTTCTAACGATCTCTGGCAAAGTAAACACTCGTGGATTGTATTGCATTTAATTGCTCCTTGCATTTAATTCTTAACGGGTGGCCCGTGGCGTAGTGCCTGACGTACTCACCTTTTACCTCTGGTGACGCTGGTTCGCAACCAGTCTGATCTAAGTACGAGACAGAATTCGCGGTGGTGGACGAATCGGTGTTCGCGGCAGGTTTTCTCGGGACACTCTCGTTTCTCCTGTCATTCATTTCACAACGACATTCACGCATCATCATCTTATCATATTTGCATCTCATCCTTGTCATTCGTCTGAAAACAGGCGGTGGTCGTGTGCAGCGACCAGGGCACAGAGGAGCCTCAACGCGGTGTCCCCGAAGCAGCAAATCCTGTTAGAATTCCTCTGCCCCAGAAGCAATTCTGACATGATTTAATTCTTATATTTGTAAGTTTTGACATGATATTTGTGTAGTACATGAAGTAAAATAAATAATATGTGCACAATGTAAATTACATTAGGTATTTCTGGGTCTTACGACATTTTGATGGTCAGTGAAACTATCAGTGAGTGTTCCCGACAGTCGTGTCAAAATACACAAGTAAAATGGGGTTACTGGTTAAATATAAACTTCAAATCGTAGTAAATATAAACTGTATTAAACGGGGTAAATAAAATTAAATGATCTAACAACTAAAATACAAATGTCGATACTATCACTCATTCCATACTTAATGCCCGGAGAGAATTCGCTTTTTACAATTACACCCTTGCCTCAGGGGCAATTGTAAAAGCACGGGGTAAATGTAAATAAATGAATAAATGTGGGAAATTTCACTCTTGAAATCTTTGTTACAGAGATTTATGATGTAGGAAGTACCCGTTGTATTACTGGGCTTAGAAGAAAAGGTTTGCGAATTAGGACTTTGAAATCGAGGCGTGAAAGAGAAACATCCAAATCATGTTTACAATTACCATGTCTGACTCTAGTTAGTTAACAAAGAACTGCATCATATCTACCAGTATCTCTGCAGGCCTTCCATGGGATGATCATTGGTCAGTATTCCAAGTATTCCTTTCGGGAACGCAATGAAATGTATCATACCTGTAGAAGAAAAGTTATAATGTTAATAATTTAAACAATTGTTTGATTAAAACAACATTTTAATATGATAAATGCGAAATAGATTGAAGCTCCAATACTTTTGTTCAATTCTAATTAATAATATTTAATTAATAATCCTTCTACTCGATCATAGCATTGAAAAGGATCACAGACCCGTTTACGTAAATAAGGGCCCTGTAAGTGAAAAGTGTTTCTGTTCTGAGCAGAACAGAAGTTCTGAAAAGCTCAAGATGCTGAAAATAAAATAATGAAATTGGCATTAAAAAATTCTTGGGAACAGGTCAAATAAAAATAAAAATTCTCAAAATGGATGTGATGTGTATTAAGCATTCGTAATTATGTGATGTGTATGAGTTGCAAATTGAAAAATTCATAATTCCGAGCAAGACATGTCAAATTTAGTAAGTTATTTTGAATGTTGTATCCAAAATCATTTTGTGTGTTTTTTATTTTAATTTTCTAGGGACGTGGTGGTTAATATTTATAGTTGTAGTGTATCTTTGTTATTTATGAGTTCATTTTCTTTCACATTATATTGCAACCTTCAAGATGATTATATATAAGTCGAAACGTCGGCGTATTCTATGAGAATCTTTATTATAATGTGACCTAATCCCACGATTTTTATATGATTTGTCTCGGAGAGAAAGTATTCTACATTCTAAATTAAATAGATTTTCCTCTATCAATATGAAAATGGATTGATAATGTAAACACAATGCAAACAAATCAATTGTTATTTCTGTTGTACGCACGATTTGCCTCCTCCTTTCCTGTCCGGCGAGGCCACGCGCACAGTATATTACACTTTCATCACTTCACAAAAGTTTTCAATTTAATAAATATTGCTAGAAAATGTTAAATATTACTCTAATACAACTTCTTACAATGTTACAACATATCTCTGTCAATATTACTTCGTCTTCAACAATATCATTCTTGGGTAGTCATGGTAATTTATCTCTTGAAAAATGATAAAATCTCTTGTAAGAGTAAGAAGACGGAATGCGTAATAAAATTTTAACCATAGATAAGCTGTCAATATAATTCAACCCGGAAAGTTAAATGTGTGCTATTATTGCCGTGTCCTGTGATGAAATAACAAATATGGGCTCGGCATCAACCATTCATGTTTCGGTACCTTACATCTCTTACTTATTTGTAACGCCTTCTCCCTTTACAACTTTTGTCCCATCGCGTTTACCAGCACACTAAAAATTTCCTCGTTCATTATTTTATAGACAAATAGATTTTATTTGCTCTTCATATTTCATATGATCTAACACAGTTTTAACTCAATTCGTTCATAGAACAATCATAAATTAGCTCTTAGAAAAACATTTTCCGACAAAATGTCTATAGCAGCTTCTAACAATAACTTCTGTTTAATAAAATCTTTATTTGGACAACATACGAAAGTGTCAATTTTCAGTGCTGAATAATATTAACAGGTCATCTACGGTTAAAATTACATTACGTATTCCTGCTTCTTACTCTTCATGCAAGTTCAAATATTACATTTTATGGCTTTGGAAACGAAATACAATTTGTTCAGTTTTAGCCTTACTCTCGTGTCATCTCGTCAAATGAAAAACTAATGAAAACGTCAAATAAGAGAAAATATCAAGTAAGAGAAAATAAGGTAAATGATATTTCATTATGAGTCAGGGTTATTTCCAAATGGTGATTTGCTTTTGTAAAACAGCGATCTGCGAGATAATGTTCCACAAATTGTCACAAGGATATATATTCTCAGAGAATGTAGTCAAAAAGTGCGTATAATTTCTGAGCAATTTGAATTGTTAATTTTCATCATTTTTTCCTTTTAATTGTTCAATTATTGAGTACAATGGATTGTGAATTCGTTACATTATGTTTTATTCTCTTCAATTCGTGTGCCATTTGGTGATAATCAATGCATGTGCCTTACGTACTAAATCAGTGAAATGGAATAATAATTGAGAATAAAATGTTTGAATTATTTTCCTCTTTTTATTGAAATGTGTTTTATGCAATATATTCAGCATATTTCGTCATGGAACAAACCTTTAAGGAAAAAGTATTGAATATGACGTCCAGAACGAGTCTTTTCCCACCATAAGTTGGTCAGAACTGTTTCGTGAATATCCTTATTCCTTAAAACCATACACTATGTTTAATAGGACAATTTTGGAATGATTATTCTAGCAAAAATAACTAAACTGTCTTATTGATCCACATGTGATTGAATCATTTTTTCTGCCTCTAGGACAATATATTGCATTAATTATCGCTGAAGATTGTACGAAGAGGAAAATAATGCACTGTTACAAAAAATTAAAATGAATAAAAACATTATGGTCTAGGAATACAATGGTGACAAGTATTCATAAATAATTTTCATTTTCCCCTTGTTAGTATTAGTCCCCTGATTCCAGAATATGCTAGTGTGCATCTCTCAACAATTAATTTTTGGATACTCAGATAGGGTATCAGTGCCTCCAAGTAAACTATACTTATTAATTAAAATATTATTTCCTGACTTAATTCATCATTCGACGTAATAGACATTTATATATACGAAAATCAAACAATGCTTTACGACCATATTTTTGTCAGGAGTCATGTACACGATGAGATGACACTGAGCAACAGCCGAATTGATACTCTCAAAGAAAATATTCTATGCAGAGAACTGTGTATTTAGTTTAGATATTAAAAGAGCATATTAAGTAGTTGTATGGATAAACTATTTTTATATTTTCCGAAAATAAAGTAGAAAACGTAAAGAGTCCCATGTCTTCAAGTCATGATGCTACAGACACCCAAATAAAAATTTAAACATCGAAATATGGGGATAAGTCCATGAATAATGATATTAATAATAATAATAATGATAAATATTACATAATGTTATAAATCAAATGAATCACAGCATTGTGGAAAAGTGTGTGTATTGATAATACTTTTGGTTTTAACTTCGTTAATAATATATTTTCTTTATTCATTACCTGGAGAAAAACCTTTTTTCTTTATACATATTGTTTGCTTCCTCTGGAAAGGTAACAGCATTTTTTGATAGTGTTTTATAAAGAAACGATGTGAAGCTACATGTGACAGATGAGCGATAAACGAACGTGAAGAAGGAGATGAAGAAAAGAAGTAGATAGGTTGGCGTTCGACACGAGATGTTTCTCTTTTATTGAAAGCAAGTGGACTGAAAGTAACATGGCGTGGATTGAGTTCCGATGTCACTTTTCTGATGAGACTTCTGCAGAACCAATGCGGGAAATATCGTACCGATGACTTTATTGAGAAATGGAAGTTTTTGCGAGATGTACTCATTGTTAGTACGTGATACGCTCTATAAAGTTCTTTAATAACAATGTGAAGATTTATTAATTTTGTCGTTATTAATTTAAAATTATTGATTCACATGTGATTTTTCATAAGTAATTATTTAAGTTATGTTTGAAGGACTGTTTTCTTCCCTATAACTATTATTTTAATACTTCACTAAATATTTTCAACGGAGCAGGCTTTACAATGTGACGGTTTAATATTACTCAAAATACATGGATCAGAAAAAATTGTCAAAACACGTAGCTTTCCCGTCCCCGTATAACTTGGATTAAAGCAAAGAAAAGACAAACATACTAATATAACAGAAATAAAATTTCGCTATGACATTTTTCGCTATGACATTTTTTGGAAATTTTTCCGCATTTAGATATTAATAATTGCTTGTTGATAACAGTCAAGCAGCTATCTATTAAGGGCTCTAATGACGAGCCCCAAAGTCCACCCCCCCCCTCAAAAAAAACAAAAAACAATTTAATAGTGACGATTGATAAGTTGAAATTAAGTAAATACTAGAGAGTTAATGTAGGAGATAAAATGATTCAGAAAATGAAGCTGAAAAGAAAATCTCTTTCTATTAATCTGATTTATTTTACGGCACATGACTATTGAAAGCAATGCTGATTGTGCCAATGACGCCAGTTAATTCATCATAGTAAATAATTGAATTTACATCAAAAAGTTATGAAACAAACATTGTCATAACATATCTGTGAACGAGATAAATGATTTGAGAATAATTTTAGTATCTTCAGTAAAAATAATAGAGCAAACCATTACAATAAGTATTTATTCTATTGGGACTTCGAATGACGGAAAAAAATAACATTGAGAAACAATGAGTGGTACATAAAGATATTAACGTTAAGTTTGAAGTTGGGTTGCAATGGTTACAAGTAGTCATCCTCAAGTGGCAAGATTGGCTTCTGTTTCAGCCACGTACTTGGGAGTGCTACCAACGCCGATGAGGATTATGCACTAAAATTTTGCACTAGATTATACATAAAATTTGCAAATCGTTTTCGGTACCAATCTAGGTTCTGTACCGGGGCAGTTCATAATCTCACCTTTTATATCTGTCAATAACATTTGTATCTATTGACAAACGTTCCGTTTTCTTTTGTTTTTGTCTTCTTTTTTCATTGCTTTGGTATTTTCAAACTCCCATTTCACTTGCCTATCATTCCACCACATCATTCACCCATCATAATTCACCCTCATGTCATTCATTTATCACCCGCCTCGGGAAGGCGCGTCAGGAGGGGTATCCGGCATCCTTGCAATGCCCCTGCCGTATCAAAAAGAGGCACCACACCATCCTCCATCTCCGACTCCTACTAGACAAGGGAAAAGGAGTGAGGAAACATTGCTTTCGTATTTTCAACATTTCAAGATAGTTTTCTTCGAGAAATGTTTTCAACGGTAATTTTGGTATTCGTCTCTACGAATGATGCCGTTATGTTTCGAGCTACCACTCATCCACAAAGAAAACGTAGTTCCATGAAATTCAGTAGACAGATTCCATACATAAAATCTTGTCATAAAAATGCGTTAACTTTTTAAAGTGAAGCAAATTTAGATTTATCTAGTGAAGGAGAAGGTTCTTTTTTAAACTAATAAAGATATGGTATCGTCATTTCAAACGCGATCCAGAATGAAAGTCTTATCTCCTGCTGAAGACGTTATCTTTGTAGTTTCTACTTTCACGCCGCAGTGACTATGCGTGTGCAGGCGTTGGTGCGAGTGGATGATGCGCACTCGACTAGAAAGATTTCATCTGCAGCCAAGTGGTTCCATCTGGCACCAGGAAGATCAACGTAGACTAGTGTGCTCTTCGAAAGATTGCTTCGCGCTGCACTTCCGTGTGTCTCGGGATTTCTTGTCATGAAGAAATACCTCCTACGTATAAAAACGTCGTAGAAAAACATATACTTCGGTTTTTGTGGTTAAAATATTTTGTAATAATATACTCTAAATATTGTTGTATACATTTTAGTATCCAGTTCCAAAATCACGAATGGAATTATAATAATAGGGAAAGACTTTGCTTTACTTTACATGTAATACGTGTATGGCATAAAAACTGACTAACATTATTCTAGGACTTATTAGAAAATTCAGTTTTCCGAAATTTTTTAGTAGTCCTGCGAGTTTTGAATTGTGGAGAAATCACTGTATTAATAAGAGGAAGCATTAAAAGCATTAACAAATCACGGTGCTATCCATTATTTCTTTTTTAATATTCTGTCAGTAAATCATAGAGAAGTTTCGTGGTCATGTGTGTTCGAGAACGTCTGCATTATTACGGTTTGCAATATCGAATCCACAAGAGGCTATGAAACGGTTGTAAACCGAACATATAACACCTGTGACTAACACTAAAGAACAATTTATATACAATAAATAATTTCTAGTCTCATTGAATCCTGTGTGTGTTTGTTGAAAGTAATAATGAAAAGTCAACTGTTTCAAAATATGGGATATTTTACTTTACAATCACCCTACACATCTCAAACCTAAATTTTATACGTAATTCGGAATATTATTCCTGAAAAATAAATTTCACTTATCTTTCAATCAAGGGCATTCTGAAATGAAGAAATAGGAAATGTTCATTTACACATAAATTACTAAAAAAATGAGAATTGTCTAATTGAATTAAAGGCCACGGAAGAGTATAAAATAAAAAGTGGAGAGATAAAAGTCTTTGAGAGGAACACAAAGAATACATACGAGAAGTCAAGTCTCTCAGTGCTATTAACGTAAAAATAGAACTTGAAATGTAAATGAATGTTACAACAGGATAATTGGAATTTCTTTGGGCATGTTAGTTAAAACTATACCAATACAACTATAATGAATCGTATTAAACGGGTAATGAAACGACAAAACTCAATAAATTGAACACTGTCAAATCGCGTGTCGATTAACTCGAAGCCATCCTGACCCCTCTGCGCTTATTGACCTCGCGGGGAAGAGGGTGTGACAGGGGATTGGCACGCACATGCACGAAAAACAAATTACGCGGTAACGAAACAAATCGACAGTTACAGAGGGAGAGAGAAAGAAAGAGAGAGAAAAGAAGAGAGACCACCCCTGCACAGAGTGGGAGTGAGAAGGAGAGAGGGAGACATGTTGATGTGTGTGGCGGCAGATTTGCGGGAAGCAGTACTGCGTCACGCTGTCATGCGTTGCATAATTCGCTACTCAAGCGCTGCGCCGCGGGGCGCTGCGTCTGCCGTCCAGCGATTGTTTGCCGCGCCTCCCGTCAGCAGTTTGTATTTCCGCTGATTCGCCCCAATTATTCTGCTTGCGGCGGAGGCCATAGTTGAAGGCGCGGAGGGGAAATTCCCACATCAATGCGAGGACGCTTATCGCTCTTTCCGCATGCAGCATTAGACTTGCTCCAGTCATTATTGATAGGACAGCGAATGGAATGAGGATTCCCTACGACAGAATATTTTGTTGCGGTGAAAATATGTAATAAGATGTAATAATTTGTTTACTCACCAAACAATTTTAAAATGTTACACCCATGAATAAAACAGAAGAGTAATAATTCTGGTAAACACAAAATACACGTCAACTCAATGAAATATGCCTAAGAGAGGAACCCCGGTACTTTGCACGCAGTTATTTTTAATAAATTGAAGTTAGGACAACACAATGCCGCGACAGAATGTTTAAGAAACACTTTATATAGTGCAGGTTCGTACATGCGAGTACATACACAACAAAAACACAAATTTCTGTATTCAGTATAGTTCAATGCAAATTGAGACAGGCGAAAAAAGATGCTGAAAATGCATTAAAAGTTTACATTTGATTAGGAGGGGAAAGCTTACGTACAGCTGAGAAAAAGTTACAAAATAATTATTACCACAGCTAAGCAAAAATAGGAGCAGAAAGAATCGCAAGCATTATCCAGAATAAAAATGTTACAAATATTTGGGGCGCAGTAAATAAAATAAGATATATAGTTGCACGAACAGTACAGAGGCAAAAAGTTGGAAAATGCACTTCGCTCAGCTTCTTTCTCAGAATCAGTGTATTCAACAAACGGACCAAGTAATCAAACAGGAATTAATGGTGCCAAATTGAGATTGCGAAATGAATATTGATGAAATTAAAGATGTGGTACGAAATTTGTAGTATGGCAAAGCAACAGGTTTTGCAGAATTTTTAAAGGAAATAAATTCTTGTATTGCCCTAATTCTGGAAGACATTCAATTCTTTACTCGACGCTTCCGTATTTTCTGAAATTTTCAACACATCAATAAGTTGACCAATTTACAAAAACAATGTTGACATTAATGATCCTATTAACTATAGAGGCGTTTCGTTAATTAATGCAATAGCTAAGATCTTTTGCTAAATTCTTAATGTTCGATTAAAATAATGTATAGAAAAAGAAGGAAAGGTGATAGCGCTCAAGCATGGTTCAGAAATAACCATAGTACAGTGGACATCATTTTCATAAATACCACAATGACAAGAAAAGGCATCTTCCGTGAAAAGAGGTAAACAATTTCGAGCTTTTCTGGATTTTGACAAAGATATCGATACTGTTAACAGGGAAATACTTTGGTATATTCCATAAAGTAAACTTATTTCTGCAAAATTCTTAAATATGCTACCAGGAATATGTACATGAGATTCGGCATGTGTGAGATTAGAATTATAGGACTAAATTGAAAGAGGACATAGAAAGTTTTCAGGAGTCAATGGCCAACCCATCGAACACGACAGAGTTGAAAGCTCATTTCTAATGTAAGGTCTGGAGGGTCGAGGCTCAGATTTTGAACATTTAATGATATTTGGCTCAAAACATCACCGAAATTCAGGTGAACTTGGAAGATTAGCATATACAGCGAATTAGAACCTAAAGTAGTCCAGAGACGACGTCTGGACAAAGTTCTAGAGGGCCTACTGGGGCGTAGCCAGTAAGAGATTTTTTGTATAAAATTGGTACTGCGCTTCACTCCATAAGATGATGAAACCTCCGGTTCAGTGGTAGGGAGGTTAGTCCACTCATACAGTATATATGCAGCATTTGCTATTTTTATCTGTGACGGCAGGTGCAGCGCGAAGAACTATGAGGCTGCAGCTAACTGGAGAGCTCTCTTTCGTTATACTGAGAATACGATGAAAATGACGTTAAGATTCAATAGGATATGATAATTAATTAAATTAATAATAAATCAATTTAAAAATAAAGAATTTAGAAAAAGAAAATAGTTGACAATTTGGAATCGTGAATTTATCAACGAATTTTGCTATTGTCAAGAATGTGTCATCTTTGATATACTTTTGCACCTATTTTACTTTATAATATTGCACAAATCTGGTTGTGCTGAAAAATCAATCGTTATTGTCAGCTACTTAAGAGCTGGATTCTGTGAACATCTCGCCTTTTGAATGTAGTACATACGTTGTGTCATACGAATATATTACCTGGTGGCATATTAGTGTTTATGTACTGAATAAAATTCAACCATTTTGCGTAGTTGAATTCATAAATAGTCTCCGCAATACGTGACAGAAATTGAGGAAAAGCAACTTCACGTAATTTCCTTGAGATTCATTGATTTGAATAAAAAATTAAGGATTTTAGGATAAGATTATATGGGAACAATATTTATATCACAGAGATACTCGTTATTGAGTATGAGCCAAAAAAACCCAACCATATTTTCATTATTTAATTTTACACAAATAATAAAAGTTTTTCGTAGTTCATGGTATTTCTAATGTGTGAGTGCACATTCATAATTTGTTATTCGTTCAACTACTTTTTCAAGTTCAAAAACAGTTCAGATTTATAGCTATATTGATTCTTCAAACAAGCTCGCAATGAATATTAAATTATGACATAATTTTATCTAAAAATTATTATACTATAGCTTACTATACGTTCTTACATTATAAATTAGAATGTAATATAATTTATTGCATTCTAAAACATCGAGACTATACAAACTATAGTACTTCGTTAAGTGCGCTTGATGATATAAACTAGTACCAAATAATGTATCTAATTTTAACTAAAATTTAAACGAAATATCTCAGATTCTTTCTTAGTTCTTACGCATTCAATGGCTTAAATAGAACTGTTAGTTTTTGTATGCATAGGAGGGGAAAAGGTGTCTCATCAGGGAGAAAAATATCAAGAAAACTGGAAGTTATGAAATTTCTTATTTTGTAAAACAGAGTGACTTAATTAAGAAACTGAAGATCTTGTTTGATACTATACCTGTCCTCGAGGCACAACTGTCAGTCTTCCTAAGTGAAGTGCTGACTCGCATACAAGCAACCTCTCCCCACGGGGAAATCCTGCATCTGTTCTGCATACTTAACACTGAACAAAGTTGAACCCGATGTCGCACAAACAGAATCGAAATACAAGTAAATTTAACTTTTAAGATAAAAGTTATTTTAAAAAATTGTTTCTCTATTTTTTATAAGTTAACGACAAATTGTAGTAATTTATAAAATACTAACTGATTACCTGGTGTTGCCAGGGATTTTTCTTAGACCATTCGTGCTTTACTCAGAAAAAAAAGTCTGAAATGTCCCACTCAACTTCCAATATTACTGAATAAAATTCTGTATAGCTTAACAAAACAGTAGTGAAAGGCCATATTACAATAAAAATAAAATAATTTATAAATAAGAAACATAAACATTTGAAAATTATCAACCAGATGACATACTTAACAGTTCAATCAGTTTAAAACTATATTTTCCCAAACTTTACAATTATATGTTGTGTACACATCTGAATATTTAGAAACGGGATGTCCTGAAATATCCTCGAGATCTTTGCTATTGACTCATTGGCAGATCTGAACAAGGCGCCTCTGAGATAATCCTTTTTTGCGTGATTTTCTGCCGAATCTCAAAGACAGTGCGACGTATGCTATTTAGCAATCTGTATGAAGACTCTTTTGCACAATAAAAATGATTATATTCATGTTTTCAAAATGTTGAATTTAAAAAAACTGGAACTGTGACACAGAGTTTAAATGAAATCAAAATCAGCTGTCCAGAAATAGGCTTCATGTGTGAAGTGTGAAGTATTGTTTATGTGTGAAGATGAGACACATACACACATACGACATTGGATATCAAGACCAAAATTTGAAAATAGACTCTCCTGGAGGCAATTTGTAGATCCGAAGAGATATCATTTTTTTTGACTGACTAAAATACTCTCCTTATGCATTCTCCATCATTGGAAGTTAATAAAATATATCTATATTGTAAGATCAAAATGATTTTACTTGCTGCTTTTTAAAACACACGTACAGCAATCTTATTTTACTAATTCATATTAATCCAAACTTGATTCAAAATTTGAATACACCATTTTGAGTTTTACCTCCAATAGCAAGAATAAATGAATCTTTGGATGAAACCACCCTATAGTAGGCAAAGTAAAGTTGTCCGTGAGAAAGAAATCAATCGAAATGCCACCAATCAGCCTAGCTCACCACTTTGCCCTTAGTTAGGTTTCTAGTGATGTTTTTCCCCACCAACCCCAATGCTGATATAACATTGGAAGTGTTTCTATGTATCTCTATAAGAACAAATCCGCCCACCGGGAGCCGGGACGGTCAATTTTTGCTTCAGAGGCAAAACAATGGTGGCAGCTCAGCTGCAATATTTCATTAAAACGCTCGTAAAATCAAAACTATTCATACCAATTTGACGATTTAAAGACTTTTTAATCTTTGTTTAACGTACAAAAAAGCACATTAAATTTGATTTTTTAATTATTAAATTACTCTCTTACATTGAAGTATTTTAACCCTTCTATTTTAATTAGGTTTCTTCAATAATTTAGGGTAACCTTTGTAGATAGACATACTCTCACGAATGTTTTTGCCGAACACTTTTGAGACGAACAATATCGTAAAACAAAAAATTTCTATCTTTCTTTTCGCACATTTTAAAATAAAATACTTTCTGACCAACTTAACTATATTCTTGATAAATATTGTCACTGTCGATTCAGTGGTTTAGTTGTGAAATGGTAGAAAACAGACATGCACACTTTCGTATTTATATACTGGTATGGGTTTTATATAAAACCTATGCGTTGAATTGATGTGTTTCACCGAAAAATTATCAAACTTCTTATGAATAATAAATTTAAGACTTTTAAATCCACTTCTCTGACGTTTCCAATTTTTCACAAAAGATTTCCAGAGGCGATGAAGTGAACAAAAAAAATAATTAACTAAAAAACTAATGAGATGAGTTTGAAAATTAACGAGACTTAACTACAATTTAAAAGAAATCAATTCTTTGTTCATTTATCAGAAAATGTAAGATACTTTACTTAGATACCCGGAGTAAAAAGAAAGGCAACACTCTTTTGACTGATATTTCTCATTAAGTGGAAAAAAATCCATCTAGTCCCTGCTCTCTCATCATTTTTCATTCACTCCCATGCTGTTAAAGATATTGAAAAGTAAAAATTTAAGATCAGAAAAATTACATGGCTATTTAACTTCTATTTTTTAAATAAATGTTTCTTACAAGAAGCTCGTCCAAAATATAAAAGTTCATATTTTGTACCAAGCGACAAGAAAATTTATTTCGCTCATTACGTTTTACCATTTTAAAATGTTAGCTGTTATTCCAATGATTAATTCTTACTCACAAGCTAACCGACAATGGTAATGTAGCGATGACACTCCACACTAACCAAACCGCGGAGTGCAAGAGACCTCACTCGGAAGAACTTTTGAACCTCACTCGGAAGAACTACCCTTCCAATCCAAGTCTTCACAATTTTCTCCCTCAAACTATGATTATGTGGAAGTGCATCACCGTTCCTTAATCTCAAAGAAATCTTGAAAATAACACTTCTATCTTCTAGTAATTAAACTTTAACAGATAAGACTTAAAAAATTGAAAAAGAAACAAAAAGAGAAACAGTTTCGGCTTGTATATACATTGAATTGAATTAATTCGACTACTATTGACGTCCATTATGTCATCTAATTAAATAATTATTTAAAACTTACAGTTTTTTACGTATAATATTTTTATTTTTTAAAGAACTCACTACGTTTCGACGTGGATTTACGCCGTCGTCAGGTGGTCAAGTAATATTATAATTATAACAATGAACATAAGTATTGTTATAAGTAATATTATAATTATAACAATAAACATAAGTATTGTTATAAGTAATATTATAATTATAACAATAAACATAACAACAGGACAAATATTTTCAGACTTATCTATGGAGTGAAGGAGTTATGAACTTGTTATAAGGAAACACTACATAAATCAAATTATCTTGTGGAGGTTGCGTTAGTTGTTGCCTGCTTTTAAGGTAATACAATTTATTTTTAATATTTTTATTAAGAAATTCTATGGGATAGCAATAGCGGAAAGTCTGTTACCACTATTTTTAAATTTACCCTCCGATGTTTTTCATCCGAAAATACTATAGCTTTATCTATTAAGTTATAAATCATAGCTCTTTTGTGTTGAAGTATTCTCTGAGTAAAATTTAACACACGACCTGAACAGTATCCTTCCCATTCCAATTAAAAGATAGTTTACTGTCGTCACGATTAATTAAAAAGTAATCGAAACGTAGTGAGTTCTTAACAAAAAAATTAAAAAAATATTCGTCCAAAAAATTGTCGTAAGTTTATAGCAATTTATTTACTTGAATTAACTGTATCAAAAACTGTGGAATATTTCATTATAAAGTTGTACGTTCCAGTTCCATATCTTTCATTTTTTCCCTTTTGCATGTAAATTGAGATTATTTTGTGAGTTATAAATTCTCGATTACAGAACATGTACAGTTCACATTATGATCTTAGCAAGATAACCTACTTACCAACTAAATGTATATAGATAATCATTTTCTTCCAGTGTTTATAAATAATTGATAATGTAAATAATTCCTTTACATTAATTTTAAAAACTTAGAGGAATAAATAATTAGTGTCACTGAGTTCACTGTTATAATTAATGATTTGTTGGAAGACTCATTCTGGAATGATATGAACAATCGAACCCCCCCCCCCATTAATTTATTTATATAACTGGTACAAAACAATGATGTAAAATGTGAGCTTCGTGGACGGTCACGGTGTTGATACATGGTGAAAAAATAAGTAAGTAAATTAACTTTCTCCACTTTCTCCTCTTTCTCTTTTTTTTCTCTTTCTCTTTTTTCTCTTTCTCTTTTTTGTTTGCTCTTTCTCTTTTTCTCTCTTTTTCTTTCTCCTCTCTTTCTATTTCTCTTTTTTTCTCTTTTTCCCTTTCTCTCTTTATTTCTTTCTTTCTGCTGGTAAATTTTTCAAAAATGTCATGAAATATAACTTTAACACCGATTTGAGAAACATTTTTTCCGTCATATTAGGTCAAAGGATTCTTCTGTAAATTTTCAAAAATGAAAATCAGAAACATTTCAAAATGAAATATTCGTGACATTCTCTGTGTACCTTCCGTTTAACTCAGAAGTAATGCTAAACTGGTTTCACCACAATTCGTTTGGTGGCACATTCTAAATAAAAAACGATAAAATAGTATGCAACTCGTCACACATTGAGTGCTCACCACATCATCACACATCTGATATAAAAGATTTGCGCCATTAAAATATTAGTATATCAATCTTATAAAAACTAATTTATAAAATTCATTTTTCGTATAATTGCTTTGAATGGGCCAGTGTCACGAGTAGACTTTACACGAGTTTTCACTTGCTCTAATTTAGAAATTGTTATGTACCCAGCCAATGTTTTATAAAAATGATTCTAATTTAACAGCAATTGTCTATAAAAATGTGTATAAGAGTTGGCTTGTACTGATCATAACCTTTCTTGATTCTTTATTTTTACATAAATTGATCAAGTTTAAGTGTACTTTTTAAGGTCAACCCGTGGTGCAATGCCCAGCATACTCGCCTTGTACCTCTTGTACTTGCCTTTACCTGTCTGATCTTAGTAGGATCCGAAATCCTTGTAATTCCTCGACCATATGAAAAGGGGCATTATATCATCCTCCAACTCTGTCCTCTTCAAGACAAAGAAAAAGGAGTTAAAAAATTTAAAATAATACCCACACACCACAAAATATAAAGAAGTTATCTTGAAGATATCTTTATTGTCTAGAATATCTTCAGATTTGTTGAAGATGTTTTAAAGATGTTGTTTGCAAGACATTTTCATTTGTTGTAATTTTGGGTGTATATCGGCATGTTTAAATATTTCAATAACAATTACTATGTAGTTGCATTCATGTGACGAATTTCTTATCTGTAATTATTCTTTAAAAATCTTGATGATATCTTGGAGATGTTCTATATGCGTCTTAAGTCTCTAGTCTACTCATTCTCGAAGACCACATACCAGATGGCGTCGTGGTAAGGTCGTGTTCGTTCTTCTAGTACGTGCAGTAGCATTTCGTGGCGATATATTGCGTTGTGAGTTTAATGGTGAGACTGAATGTTCTACATATTGAAATATTTATGTACACAATGAAATTATTAGATGCATGCAAAAAAATGTGATCTATAATGGACTCATATGATAACCAGACACTTATGTAGTTCCTGCATTAGGTGAATTGAGTCGTATGCAATGAAAACGGCGAAGATTCAAGTGAAAAATGTTATTTTATGGTACACTGGTAAACGTCAAGAACAGATTGAACGTGCTGCATGTCATGCAGGTAAACTGAAGCACTTCCCTAGTTATTGAATTTTTGTCGGTATCTTTACGTGTGGAATAAAATTATTCATAGTTTATTTTTAGATTATTCATCAAAAATATTTCCTGATCTGTCTACAAGAAGAAAGCAACAGCTCAGTCTGGTTCAGTAACTCTCACCTTTATATCTAAGAAAGAAAATATTTATATGTATGTCTTTCTCATCTAATGTACCCCTAAGTTTTGTACACATTCATGAATCAGTCAGACACCAACTTCCACATAATTTACTGGTGTTAGCAGCATGTCTTAGTTTTCATCGTTCCGGAATAGCATCTCAAGTTAACTTTTACTTTCTGTTTACTTGCAGTTCTTCGATATAAAGATGTCTCTGTGCACTATACGATTAGTCAGCATAATCAAATACAAAAGTGAAAATTTATTGAAGTTCAGACATGAATAATTTCGTTTATATTTATTACACTTAAATTTTTCTGGGTGATAAATGTATGTATTAAACTTATAAGAATAATTTTGGCCAGTGTGCCACAAATTTCATTTAAGGAAGACGCACAGAAGTGTCATAGTTAGTGATTATCTAGAGAGACACAGAAATAGCTTCTAATCACACTACTGAGATTACTAACCATATTAAATCGCGGTTCAGGAATGCCAAAAGATGACAGCTATCAAAAACTAGTTCAAAAATTTTGAATAATGTGTTAATTTCTATTGTCTCTTGTCCACCAGGACTAATGACAATAAAATTATTATAATTTTTGTATTCATATTTTGGAAATAAAGGAAAAATAATTATCTCAAGAGTTTTTATTCCCTTTTATTAACCTCAACAAAAATCCACCTTATATTTACCAAATTTAGTTGGATGTTGAGGGAGGGTGAAAATATTAGAACGTTCAATTAAAAAAGTCTTGAAAACATCTTATAAAACATCTTGAGAGTCTTATAAAATATCTTGACAACGTCAATTAGGTGGACGTTCAAACATTTCCGAGATGTTTTCAAGACATCTTCAAAACATTTTGTAACATACTTGAAGACATCTTTAAGGTGTATTATACATCTAAGATATATAAATTATTATTTAAGATGTATAAAAACATCTCTTTTATAATATTTACGGAAAACATCTTAAATGCATTGTAAATGATATTCGTAGTTTTTCTTTCTAGCAATATAGTAAAAAATCAGATTGTAGAGCTTAATGTAGGGCACACTACGGCAAATGCGTCTATATGAAAACTCAGTCCCTCCTTCCCTAAAAGTCTAATGATGGTACTAAACAATCCGTTTTTCCGAACTTTTACATATAAGTCTTTGGAGAGAGAATGTTTCAATAATGTTTCTCAAATGGGACATTAAATTAAAAGAAAACACTAGTGATAGTATAGTGAAAAACTGGAATTTCCAAAAAAAGGTTTTTTTGCCATATATCAACGCCGTGACCGTCTACCAAGCTCATGTTCTATCTCAAGTCATATTTTTGTTCTAGCTTTACTTTGCCAACACCCTACAACTACCAAGCCATTTTCTATATTATCGATTCACCAAGAGTGTCTAAATTGAGTCAAAATATCATGTAATTGTGGTTTACCTATCAATAAATTTCAGTACAGATTTTAGATAATGAAATTAACGATTTTATTTACTATTTAATTTAACAGGATTAAATATAAATTTTATATTGTGCTTAGTAACGCGGTATTTTTCCATGAGACAAATTGTTGATCGTGTTGTAAATTGGTTTATACGGTTGGAAAGGAGTACAATAAATCTTACGGTCTATCGATTAGTTCGAATATATCCTCTTTAAAGTGACACGTATCTATATTTGAAGATTGATTAAGCAGAAAATTCAAATGCGCATTCATCAAGAAACACTGCAGAATATGGTTCGATTCACGCAGCAGTAAACAATAGTCAATCAAACATCAGAACGAGGAACATCATTGGTAAACAACGCCACGTGGCGTGTAATTAAGCGTTCATTATTATGATCTCCATTCATTGTGTGTCTCAAGCATAATGATTGTGCACGAGTACTTTGACAGATAACTGTGAAACAGTGCGAATTAAATTTATTTCATCAATACACTACGAAAAAATATTTTACGACATGATTCTTCAATCGAAATTCTTTATCTGATAGCACTCCACTGAAAACCAAATATAGTGTTCCACAAAGTTACGCAAATAACCATGATTTCGCGCATTTCCAGTATTGCGTTTTCAATGTACTCTAGTATGTAATCTATTACAAATCGAGAACTACAAAAAAGAACTTGAAAACTGCCTTTATCCATGGGATACATTTCAGTCAGGTAAGAATCGCGACGCGTCAGGTATCAAACCCTAGACTCCTGCTAGATCGCAACGGTGTAAACCACTATACCATCCGTTCGCCTCCCCCAATTGCACACCACTACCACACAGACCCAGTGGAGTAACACTAGGAGTAATGTAACACCAGAAGTAGTCATTAGAGTAGTAAAAAGTATCATACCGTTAACGCTGCTTCCTCGGAGCACGTATTATAAGATCATCACTCTCTCATTAGTCCCTCACTCGTTCGTATTTACTGATCAATATGGAAATAAATCAAGAATGTTAGAAAGGTTACTGAACATATTTTAAATACAAACGAAAAGAATTCAGACAGCAAAGTATCATAAAAACTACACATAGTAACCTTTTTCCTCATTTTACAAAATTTTTATTTCAAAGTACTCTAATAGTTTGCTTTGTAGGTACCAAAAACCAGGCGTGAAATTGTTTTCTTCTCTATTTGTCAGAAAAACTACCTCATATTTTTCTTTAATTATACGACACTTACAACCAGTCATATCATCATATAGGTCTAACAGTGAAGTAATTGCGAAGTCTTGCTTCTCAAAATGTGAAAGAAACTTTAGAAATGAGAAATTGACAATCACTATTTTTAAAAGTATTAAAATTGTTGTGACTTGACACGAGGAATTTTTAAAAATTTTCTTGTTTACAATGTTTCACATTTTTATTAATACCACTATATACTGGGTAAAATGAAACAGTCGAATGGGGTAACAAACTAGTTTTACGAGATGTGCCATTAACTTCTGACATGCGAGCGACACAAAACAATAAAGATTTTGATGCCTGATAAAATAGACTTAGCAATGCTTCTTGCATGGATACATCGTTCAATTTTGAGGGGATATGTCCATACATCCTCCGTATGAGAATGGCATACCCATCGGGCACCAGTCGTTCGGAGGGGAAGAGTCGCGGGGGAAATCTGAGCTTGGAATAGGAATTTGAGCCACAGTGACTCGTGAATTGGTGATTCGGTTTACGCGTTAGACATTTTATTATTTTGCCCGTAATTCCAACAAGCTGTTCAAAACAACGTCACGCGAATGTATTCGTAACACCACGCAAAGCCCATATTAATGAATCACTTTAAAATAAAACTACACTATCTGTCTTGAGTAAAATAAATTTTGAAGAGAACGCCGAATGTTATCACTCTTTAATAGTAGTTGAGTGTTGGTACAAGAGGAATTTATGTATGTGCATTTAGATACAAAAAATTTTGATTATAGAGTGTTTTACTATTAATCTTTACTAAGCGCACAACAGAGGAGTGTTTTAGTCTTTATTACAAATTTTAGTTTTAGTCCAGGGGTGTGCACATCACTTCAAAAAATTGTTTGATATATTTTACGGCAGTATTTAAATCTTGCTACTTTTTTATTCATAATACTGCATTGACATCGTATTTCCATGAGTGGGCAGGATTTCAGCAAACATAGTTGATACGAATAAAAGCGAATAAATAATGAAAATATTTGGCACTCAGTTATTGATTGAGGAGTGAATTTAAATACATCGTTGAAATTAACCTCCTCATTAACGAGCGGTAAAATATATCTGATGAATATTATGGATGAATATCATTAATAAAGGAATCGGGAGAATTGTCTTCAAAAAAACAGTTATATACCTCGCAATATTAACTTCTTTTCAATTATTGGAATGCTGTGAAAATTAAAGATATAAAACCAAGGTCAGCCATTAACTATCATTATTACTACCTCTTTTCACTAAGAGAATATAAATACAAAACTTGTACACTACTGAAAGGGCCCATTTATTTTCCTAAGTCCCACGCTCTGACCAGTTTTGGATCTGTTAAGTTTGCAACGCCTCTCTCCTCCTGCTTCCCCTTCGACAGGGGAAGTTTCGTTCGACCAATCGTAGGTCTATTTGAAATCGCTCCCGTATTTGGAAGACTAATAGTACCACTGATAAATCGTAACGAGATAAAATGTTTCATTACACCGCTATTAAAGAAATATTTTGTATTTTTTATTATCCACATTTTGGACTTCTATAACAAAAATATTCTGTATATTCTTGACTTCAATAAAATTTACCATTCTCTATATTTAAACGACATCTCGAGATTTGTTGTCTCGCAAGGTCTTCATAGGCAATGTAAAAGATATTAAAGTTTCTGTAAAAAACTTTTGCGTAATACTGTGATAAAATATAATTTTTAACAGAATTTGAATATAATTGCAAGATATCGTATGGAATTGGTATAATTCGAATCACAAATTACTTATAAATATTCCTATTATTTCTTATATTTATACAGTGAAGTAAAGAAATCAAATCTCATTGCCTACAAGTCATGTGTATTGTCGAAAGTAATTTCACATAATTTGCGATTCTCTTAAGTTTTTCAAATATGTGAAAAGGAATTAAATAAACATACAAAACGTTTGTCTCAAATATGAACTAATAACACAAAAGTTTATTTCTCGAGTTATAAATAATATAAAACTACTTAAGGAACGAATAAATTACATGTTCTAATAATATAATGATCTACGATATAACACTGTTTGTAATCGTGCAGCATATAAAATCGTGATCCGAGATTAATATTACAAAAAACGTGTTTT
>NNCF01133900.1:3858-22448 GCA_002313205.1 Laupala kohalensis | reverse complement strand
TAAAATGTAATATTTACAATACTATTTCTACATTTCCAACTGATATAGCACTGAACTCAAAACAATAGTTAAAAATAAACAAAATTGTATCACTCATTACCATCAAAATAATGGAAAAATAAAAAATGGAACTAAGCAAAATGTAACAAGAAAGTTCAGCAAATGAAGTAGTGCACACCTAAAAACGCCGCGAAATTATACACCGTCATTGGATGTGAATTCGCGACTAAGGACGTTCGTGTGGGTGGAAGATTCCAAATACAATGAGAAACATGAGATGCATACTACCTTCTATTCTCCTTAAAAAATAACATTAAATTGACATATCTACAAACACACTCTTTGGATTCTCACCATTGGTAAAGGAAAAAGTACGAGATGTAAGTGGAAATTATTTCACTGCATCTATACCAAACTTTACCGATAATGCGGATTAAACATATACTAATTACACTATGAATACAGTATATTTAAGAAAAATAAAATAGTTGGAACAGTTTTTGAATATTTTTCAAAAGTATACTTTGACCTTCAAATGAAGTAGCCTTTGCGTTCAAGTAAAGCGAAAGTTTAAATCACCTGCGCAAATTCTCTCTCTTTCTAGGTATTCCTGGTTGAAATTATTTCTTTTATCTACGACTATAAGAAGAAAGGTTTGAAATACCTTATCTGATCAGACGGCCTCGTGTTACTCTGTAGAGGGGGAATTTGAGTTTATGGAGCTTAGTAAAATTGGACGATGCGATTGCTATTTTATTGCTACGAAAACTGTTAGTTTAAATTAATAGAGCATATACCTTTTTCTTTAGTAAATATTGTTCTCCAAATGTATAATGTTGTAAATCTAGATGCTATATGAATAAATATTTATTGAAAATATGGTTTGGATATATATTAGACCCGTTTTCTACTCAATATTTTTATTAAAATAAAGTTATAATACTTGGGGTATAATTACGAACTCGTGAATTTGTTTTAGTATCATTGTTTTCTTTAAATATAAATTATTTGGTTTTAAATTCAATATAAATTTGCACATGCTTATTGAAATTTTGAAGAACTTTTCTAAATTCCTCGTAAAATATATCATTGAACACTTTCATTTACATATGAAGAAACTAAAATATCGAAACTTAAAGAGAGCATGAATAGAAATTATTTTATAGAAACTTTGTTGTCTCGTCGGCAGTTGAACTTTGTCGTAAACTGCCCTGCCACGTTGCTATGTATGTTGTAATGCTACGTTGCCGAATTGACAATTGCTCAGCGTATTTTTTAAGATTTTCCTAAGCAATGTGAGAGCATGCATTAAGGTGTCGTTCATTACAGCTCCCAAGCAAATATTACGAGCTGAATTGTGGTATAAACCATTTTCAAAAATCAGTTCACCAGTGTCACTGGGATTCGAACCGACTTTGTAGTGACAGAACACTCATAGCAGTGCTTTACTGTTCTTAGCCAATTACACTTTTGCTGGAAGAGGTAAAATGTCTGTTGAAAAATTCGAACAAATAAATAGCCACTGAAGTCTGCATGTTTTATTTCGTTTGACAATGAATGACAATCTTTTTTTTCTTGATTTGCCCGTTGAAACACCGCGGGGTTTAAGATTTAATAGATTTATAAATAATATAATTAATTGAGTTGAGAGTGCAATTACAATTACAATTATTTTATTTGATACCAGAACTTTGTAATGTTTGTAATAATAAAGTAAAATTATACTTTGAAATTAAATTGACGTCGTCCTCAGAATTATTTTAATAATTCTGCATAATATCATTATTTAGTATACCTTGTTGAAATAAATTCTTTTAACTGCGTCTCTAAGTAGTAATGTTTACAATATCTTATCTGATCAGATAACCACGGGTTTCGCCGTGGAGGGTGAACATTTCTCTCACGGACTGAGTGTAGTAATCCTTGTGAACTATTCTTCTGCCATATTCGTTACTGAGAGACTCGTTATTGAGAGACCAATACAGCCCTTTTAAGGGCTCAAAAAATAAAAACAAAGAAATTCCTTACTTGATCTGCGTTAAATATTTTGTGTAGAAGATGTTTAGTCTTATAGATAACAGTTTGAAACGAAAAAAATATATGCAAAGCTAAGTGGATTAGAATTCGGCAAGATCTCTACATACTTTCTTCCTAGTTGGCAGTTACTTAACCACTGTGCCACTGTGCCCGAGTAGAAAATTATTATATTATTTTCCTTATTCTCTTGGTATAATTATATAATTTTTTACTCACAATAATTCTTTGAAATAAAAATATATTTGGCATATATTTTAAAGATTATTATTATTATCACCATATAAAACTTATTAATTATCTTGTTCATTCTATCGTGTCAAAACTGTCATATTGTTACAAAGACATGAAGATTTCATCCTCCGTACATCAAAACTTAGCATGACATACAAATACGAATACTGTTAGATTAAAATATACATTCTATTCTAATTCTGACTGAAAAGTAAGTGTGATATGTTAATAAACCATAGCATTGTTCACTACACTCACTAACACTAGTGAAGTCGGAACTATTTAAAAGTATACGTCATTGTAATAAAATATTGAATAGGAAATGGATATGCTTTAAGTTGTTTAATTTATAACCAAACAATATTTTCAATAAAAATACATTCATATAGCATATAGATTTATCATATTATACATTTGGAGCACAAAATATATTAAAGAAAAAAGTTATATGCACTTATTGAATTAAACTAACAGTATTCGTAGCATTGAAATAGCATTCGCATTTGTATGACTTGCTAAGAATAGAAATACAGAGGTTGAAAAACTACACGTCTTTATTACACTTGGATAGTTTTAGACCTCGTATTTCTCTGTGGAGGGGGAATCTCACACGGACTGAGGGTACTAATGCTTGTCTGATAAGATAAGATAAGATATTGGAAACATTTGCTTTTAAATAAAGATGAGCGGGAATGAAAGACACAAGGCGGAAAGAAACAAGGAGAGAAGTAATGAATGAAAGAAAGAGAGAATGAAAGGAAAAGAAGGAAATAAAGAAAAAGAATGAAAGGAAGGAAGGAAAAAGAAAAAGAACCTATGGAATTAATATGAGTCAATACATTTCAATTTGATTGGAATAAATAAAAGGGATTTGTCTTTTTTTTATTTATTCATATCTGAAACGAGGTTTTCATATTATTGATCTCTGATTATTTTTTTAGGTTGCACGATTACTACCAAATTGTTATATCGTGGATAAATATGTTACTAGAAGTAATTTATTTTTTCCTTAAGTAGTTTTATATTATTTATAACTCAACAATCAGATCTACGTATTTTCATGAATTTATTTGAAGTCAAGGGCTCTTGATTATCATCTCCCGTTCTAGCATATGGACTGTCAGTAAAAATGTATTATATACATAGTAGTATAATTCAGGTTTGTAACCCGTTGCGTATTTCAAGCTCCATCGTCAAATAGTCACAAGGTATCGATCCGAAAGTGATTCAAACGTATTCCATAAATCGAGATAATTTTTCCGCATCTTCATTTTACAGTACGACAGTAAGGGTATAAGGAATGTTCGAAGTGGACCAACACAATGTGCGCAAATGTCATAAAAAGTTCATGAATGTCATGTTTCCAAATACAATGAATGAAGAATGTTTCCTTTTTAATATCGTAGCATGTCTCTTGTGTGATCGCAGATATATTAAGATATTTTACCCATAATTTTGTCACTAGTAAGAGGTTCTAATTAGCTTTAACCGATTGTCACGGGCGTCCAAAAACACTCAAGGAGTATATAGTACACCTTATTAATTTATGTACGTACAATATACAGAGTGTATGCGTGATGATGTTACAAACTTTCAGGGATGATGGAGGAGGACAAATGGATCAATTTGAGATCCGGAACCATATCCCGAAAACAATTGAGTCAAAAGTTATAAGCAAAATTCCACTCATTTGATTCCGTTTACCTGTATAAGTTTCACAAGCTGCAACATTTACAACAAATGTTCAAAATGGCGTCCCCCTGCGTCAATGCAGGCATGGCATTGTCGAACCATTTTCTGTCGTCCCCGTTCGAATATCCCCGGTGTCGTGTGAACAGTGTCGCAGACAATGAGAATTCTTGCCATGAGATCCTCTTCAGTCTCGACAGGTGTCACATACGCAATACTTTTCACATGACCCCACAAGAAGAAATCTAGTGGAGTGAGCTGGCCATGAAACAAGACCTCCTCTTCCTATCCACTTTGCAGGGAATGTCTGACCCAGGTGCTCACGAACCCTCAGTCCCAAGTGAGATGGGGCTCCATCATGTTGGAATCACATCCGTTGATGAACAACAAGTGGGATGTGTTCCGGGAACCTGTGTAGTACAACTCTGATCACCACTGTGTACACTGCTGCATTTAGACGGGGATGAAGAAGAAACGAGCCTAATATGTAATCACTGACTATGCCTGCCCAAACGTTCACTGAAAAGTTGTGTTGATGGCTCCTCACAACTTTAGCGTGGGGTTAACATTGGCCCAAACATGACTCTTGTGACTATTTAGCATTCCGTCTCTGGTGAAACAGGATTCATCTGTGAAAAGTCCACACGTGAAAGTGAGGATTGACAGCTAGGCGCTGCAAGACCCATTGGCTGAACACAAAACGAGGTGCGAAGTCAGCAGGACTCAAAGCATGTACTTTGTGTGGATGGTAGGGGTGTAGCTGCGTTTCACATAATACTCGCCACGCAGTACAGTGCGAAATATTCAGTTCACGTGCAACTGATCGACTGCTGATTGCAGGCGTCTCATCCACGCGAACAAGCGCTTCATTTTCTAAGTCGGGAGTCCGTGTAGTTCTGCATTCTCCACGGTCGTTTCACTGTGGTGACAATTGCCTTGTTTCACTTAATCATTGGAACACTCGTGGAAACATGGTGTGAGTCGGATGTCTCCAACGTGGATATTTGACCCTGTACAACCTTTCATCTTCTTTGATGCTTGCCTTTGGTCACCCATTCACGAAAATCTTATCTACAAGTTCCGTAACCGGGTAAAACTCCATTTGGATATGACTCATCAACGTACCAATTCAATTCGAAAACACATAATGAAGTCTACACTACAGACATTATACACCGATCAAGTCAGTACACAAAGTTCCATCTGCATTGGAGTAGTTGAGATATTATCCCAACCTCTTTTGCTTGTCGGGAATTTCTATCCTACAATATTAGCACATATATTCCACTGTACGAGGTATAAGACAGTTTATTCACTTTAACTCTTAACTGGCGGTCTCAGTGGTGTAAAGGACACGGCGTTGGTCTACTAATCCCAAGTTAGAGGGTTCAAACCCGACTGAATTTGGTGGTTTTTAACTTTTAACTCGATCGTTTCCGGACTATGGTTAATGGAAATAAATGAGTTGAATTTAGTAATAACTTTTGACCGATCCTTTCCAGAATATGATTCCTTATCTGAAATTGATTCATTTACTGACAATTCCCTGAAAGTTTGTAACATCATCACGGATACACCCGTATATTGCAAATAGAAGCTGATTTACCGCGACTTTACTCGCGTCAGGATTTGAAATTTTCGTCAGAAATTTTTCTTGAATCTCCATTAGTATCTATTGAAAATATGTGTCTTATTTAGTAGATGTATCATAAAAGAAAATTGATTATCCAAATGATAACTAAGTTATCCATTATCCACACTACTCTTGATCGTATTTAAAATAACGTAAATACACCACACATTAAATTTGTGCCTAATAAAAACAAATATGAACACAAGAGACAATTTTCTTCTAACATTGCCATCCGAACGAAGCTATTTGCTCTTCAATTTAATAATTCATATTATTTGGTTCTTATTTGTTCGTGATTAATTTTTGTTTGTATTATTATGTTCAGTAATCAGGAGTCATATTTTACTAATAAAATGAAAGGTTTATACAAATTTAATGCACTATAAAAATTTGATAATTTGAACTTTAAATATTCTTCATTCTTTGAGTGTTTTTGAATGAATTGGACTATTCTTACATTTTTTTTCAATTTCAATGTACAATTTCAAGAAAAAAATGATTCTTGTACGTTCCTCTTTAAATCTTTTCTTCTCATTTCGTAGTTTATACACAAAAAGTAATAATACTAGGTTTAGAACAGATAATAAAAACCAAACTTTTAAATCTTATTGTGGGTGGGATGTTTTTTTAAATTTAAAACTTAAGGAGAGATTCGTCGAAAAATGAATTTAATAATATATTTAAAAATTCAGCACGCAAACTAAAGAAATACGAAATTACGTAACACAAATATGGTTTTGCATTTTTTATTTGCCGACGTAGATTTAATTGCTGCTCATGTATGACACTAAAAACAATGATATATCGGTTTGCATGAGTTGTATACAATTTGGTGATTGCCACTTCGAATAACTGAGGATCCAAACCCAAAGCTGCATAATGACGACAGTAGCATATCATTATTCAAACATCGAGAGAATCGACTATCCCTGTTTAAAAGAGATACCAAACACAATGATGTATAAGAAAACACGACAATTAAAACAAAATATTTCTATTAGGAACTGTTCTTCCACCCTAAAATTTCAATTTCCTATAAATAATGGGAAAACCCTATGCACATCTACACGATCCAACTCTAAATTTCCTTCAGACAGACCTGTGTTCCTATTTAAGAATATTTTCTACTATTATTTAATTATAATTTCCACTGTTATTTCACATTTTACTCAAATATTTCTAGTCATACAAACTCATATTTACTACTCATATTTCAACACTTTTCATTCCGTAGTTACATTTGGATCTCAAAGAGGTAAATGGAAAATTAATACGATCATATGGATCAAATCTTTCATTGACGTAAATAGCACTTCTTCCTTGATAGGTCTAGCGGTACCTTTTAATAATCATCGTCGGAACCGTAAATCTTTCTTGCCAGATATTTAAAGCACCAGGATTGTTTGGTTTAGAATACTTCACTTTTAGTTTGAATCACAATTTAAATGATGATTTATACTACTTGTTCTACAGAGTCTTTCGACGGAACAACAAAACGTTTCATTTTATTTCTCCCTCAGTAATAAAAATGAAATATTGAGAACCCCAAGACATTTCTATATATTTAAAATAAAAACGTTTGCGTTAAAAAACATAGATGATATCTAAGTATTAGGTGATACATAGTAAAATCGGTAAAAATAACAAAAATTCGAAAAACTTACATTTCAGGCTAATTTACCAGTTCAAAAATTGGAATTTCAAATACCCTTTCATAGTGAGTGAGTAAATGGGACAGTCAATAAGTCAGTCAGTCACAAAATCTAACAATACAAGATGGGTTTTCCTGAGTGAGTAAGTGAGTGGGGGAATGACCGACCAACTGACTGACTGACAGCTGACCGATTGACTAAGTGAATGGCTGACTAACATACCGACTCATACACTCATTCCCTCACTCACTCAGCAAAACACCACTTTTATTGTTAGGTTTTGTGAGAATTTGACAATAGAGTTATAATTTATTCCTTATATAATCAAATACATTTTGTAAAAAATTGTAATATCAAGAATGTTGAGGTGTATTTCTATAGCTATTACTTACTGCAATTTAACTATTTATCTAACAATTATTACTATTTTACTAACATTTTTATCAGCAAAAGAAATAACTTGCTAGTGAATCTACTCTTTACAATTTTTTTGAGTTACTGATTTTGAATGAATGAAAGAACTGGAATCGTTTAAAATAATACGTATACTTTTTCAAAAATTCCATTTGTATACATTAAATTACAATTCCATAGAAGAGAACATACGTACTTTGGCATTCAAATCTTCTTTCAGATTTTGAATTTTTCATTAGGATAAGAATGGAACACTTTAAAACAAACCCAGGTGAAAATACTAATGAATTTAAATGGACGATAGAAGATGATATTCCCTTCTTTTGGCATGGTTGAGGGTCGTATGGTTTGCGGATGGCTCGCGGAGGGAAGCAGGAACTGATGCTGGGATCTGGGGGTCTAATGCTAGGCTATACCTCTTTTTCGGGGGGAATACAACACCTATTTTCAACCAGAGATATTTGCTATACTAGCCTGTGCTACCCATATAAGGAATATGTCCGGATTCAGGGGCTGCATTAATATATGCAGCGACAACCACGAAATACTAAGGCATATGGGAATCAGAGGAATCGAGAAGGCGGAGTTCCAGTTGGGTAAAGCTTGGATCTAAAGGATACTTAGTGGACGCAAAACTCTTCTTTGGAGTATCTCCATGAAAGGTGAGATTGAAGATTGTCAACTGGAAACGCCGTACACTAACGAGACATCTACACATCATGAGGATCAGTCGGGACCCAATGTTAAGGAGATGCTTCATGGAGTAGGAGACGTCAGTGCATGTATTATGTTTGTGAGAAGCTTTTGTTCAAATTAAATACCGTTACCTTGGTTCATTTTTTCAGAACCTACTGGATATCAGGAGTGCTAAAATCCACTCCCCGGTGTTGGTTAGCAAGGTCCTTGAGTTAGAATAAGCTTATATGTAGTGAGAAGTACAAAGTGCCTTTTGAAACTACGTCTTTTTGGTGGAGGGGGGGACGGGTGTTTACGGCTCGTCGACATCGACGTCATTAGAGCCCTAAAATTATGTACAGGTAGGGAAAATGCAGTTACGCACTACGCAGAGCCAACATGACACTCCCCGCGTGTGGGACTCGCTGAATGAGTCAACCATACCCACTAAAAACTCTCCTGAATTAGAATATATCAAAACATACAAATCCACAACGTTACAACGAGGAAAATAGATACCCTAAACCTCGCAACCTACTAGCGTCGGGGTCGAAAAGAACAAGAGGTGACCAAGGGAGGTCAGGAAAGAGAAAGGAAGAAGTCAGGCACAAGTAAGTGGAAGTAATGCCAGACTCAGCTCGGGGTCCCGTGTTTGCCAAACACGTACTTACTAGATGTAAGTCCCCTGTGGGGTTGAACCTACGTGTGGGACTCTGTTCGTAGCCGGGCCCACCCCATTTCTAATCTATCTTCTTATCCCTTCTTTTCGCTCATGAGCTATCGAGAGCAACCCAGAAGGAAGAACGAGTGAAGCAGGGAGGCGGAATCCGAGTGGGCGCCAGGTGGAATCCTGGAATTCAATTAAGCTGTCATTCGATTTTTGCTTTTCCTTCACCCCCCTCCCCCACGCCTCTCTTATCAGAGACGCCTTCCGAGAGATCCCAGGGAAGAAGTACATTCCAAGATTGGTTTCTACACTCACGGTAGGAAGTTTACGTGATTTCTTGGTGAATATAAGCAAATCTGTTATATCATGACATTTATAAACTACAGAACCATCATTATTTTTTCGATTACTTTATCTCGAATAGTATATCATATTACACTAAAGATACAACTTTAAATATCTCATCTAATATAATAATAGTGTATGTTCGAATTCTATTTTTATTCACCACATCCTCTGAAAACACAATCTTTCTCAAATGCTCCCACAAATTTCAAACAAATCAAAATAAATTTTAAAAAGAATGAAATTTTCCAAAAGAGTTTTTCAATGCCAGAAAAAGGCGATCTTTCTTTTGTGCAAAACGTTTACTCATTAGATTGTGAATGAAGACTCAAATTTCAAAATGAATAGGAAAATATCGCTAGTTACAAAGCATATTGACATATCTGCAAGTTTGTACTACAGAAATATTTCTAAAACATTTTTATGTAATTTTCTTTTCAGACGGATCCACGGCAGAGAACATGATAAAATAAATTATAGATATTTCACATAAATGTAATTAGTACAATATTATTAAAATTAGTAAAACCTACAGATTCACTTTCATTTTAAAATATTTTGGTTGGAAATGGGAACTTCAAGTTTATTATTTGATTTAATTTAAAAAATTTAAAAGTATATTAAGTAATTATTGTATGAGTAAAAAATTCTAGAAATACTGAGCGCAAGAATAAACATATTTCAATATAGTTATCATGCTATTTCTCTCAAATAAAATTACATGGATTGAGTGTTGATTTCTGAGAGTAACTGGACGTTTAAAGTACATCATTGTGTCTTAAGTATTATGTGGAATTGAATATATTTCTTGATAACTTTTCAATCCAATTGGAGAAAGAGTCCTGTATATTGCAGGAGAGATTGAGTGAAAGAGATAAGTTTATCAGTATATAGCCCTGACGAATGATAACATAACATAAAAACGTTGTCAAGGGAACATATTTTTTATTTCTTCTGTTTTGACCAATCCTCAAAAATATAATAAAATAATTATTATAATAATTGTGTGAAAGTTCCAAAACTGAAATATTTGAATTTTTCTTTGTGTTAACAGAAAAATGCCTCATTGAATTTTAATATTATAGAAAAAGTAAAATCCCCGCACGGCAGAGTTGGATTCCTGTATAGTGACGTAGGTTTGATGAATATTTCAATAAGGGGTATCCTTAAAGCCGACCCTCCGGGTTGATGTTCCTTGGTCAAAGATTTCTCCCCCACAGCCAAATTTCCCAAGTAGTGAAAATATTGAAGTTAGTGTGTTCAAGGGAATGAAATATACATCTGGTTCCCCCTACCCCCCAACTTCGAGAGGCGATATCCGGGTTAGCTTAACCCGTTTGATACTAAGGTCGACCGTCGGTGTGACTATAGGTATACCTATATGCCTGTTTATTTGATACCCCTGTTAGCACTAAATATTCTGTTTCCAAGCAAGTCATGAAGGGGAACAATCAGTATTTTACCTGCTGACAGACAGAAAATAGGATCTGAATTAAAGAAGAGTGGATTCATCAGATGCGAGTGTGGTTGGTATGCGTTTGAAGACATTTTATAACTCTATTTAAATGGTTAAATATCTTCCTTCATTTGCAAAAAGGGGTGCTCCGTTAAACTTGTTGTACTTGGAAATGGTGAGTTTACGGTTAAAAAAACTGATTGATAATACAACTCGTCAGGAGACCCTTGACAACACTGAGTATATTTAAAAGTATGGTATAATCATCTTAATTAATGAAAGTAAAACTCATTGAAGTATTGTAATTATTGATTGTTAACTCTGATTCATGTATCTTAAAATTATATCTACAACAAGAATGTATTTGAAAATTGTGATAATGCGCAATTGCATGACTTCATGAACTTATTTTGCCTAATTTAACGAACTTAAATAAAAAAATATATAATCTCATTTTAAAACGTGTTTCATAAAAATATATATTCTTGTGGAGGTTTTAGGCTACCGATAAGACGTTTATTGACACTATATCTTGTCTGTAAAATTAAGGACATTTATATTTTAATTTGTTGCACAAAGCGTATCAAAGTACACAGCCTGTGCAGAATCACTTCCACTACATCAAGGACATGTGCAAGAAGATCTGACCAAAGCACAAGATCACCTCCACATACCTAATTTTCCCCGAATATTTGATCGAGTTGTCATCGGAGAGCATATGAATTGTGCCATGGTGCGTCACTACTCATTTTAAAAGCTTTTATTTAAATTGACCTCTTATTTTGTTAGTATATTTGGGCTAAATCTAGCAAATTTTATACCAGTCGCCCCCAACTAGTCTGTAATTTGCCACACATATATAAACCCAATGACAATGCAATATTTTGATGCCTAACTCTTAAAAAACAACCGTTTTTAAAAAATTTTAATAACGAGTCTACTCCAAAACAAAGCACGGCGAATTATTTCCGGGAAGCGAACCCTGAAATGCAATTCGTCTCTTGATACAAATAAGTATAATGAATATTATAACCTACGAGTTTCGTAATAACTTCTCGTTGAAACAATAAGAACACCAAAAGAAACTTATTATCTATCATTATAAACAGTGATAGATCTTCTAATCTTATAGTTACGATCGTCTAATCAAAAGGATGTTTATGCTAGCGGAAGGTGTATTACATGGAAAATTTTGTTATTTATTTATATTAAATAAAAGTTTAAGTTTGAAAAGTTTATTTTTAGTGTTGTCTCGCAAGGTCTTCATAGGCAATGTAAAAGACATTAAAGTTTCTGTAAAAAACGTTTGCGTAATACTGAGATAAAATATAGTTTTTAACAGAATTTGAATATAATTGCAAGATATCGTATGGAATTGGTATAATTCCAATCCGAAATTACTTATAAATATTCCTATAATTTCTTATATTTATACAGTGAAGTAAAGAAATCAAATCTCATTGCCTACAAGTCATGTGTATTGTCGAAAGTAATTTCACATAATTTGCGATTCTCTTAAGTTTTTCATATATGTGAAAAGAAATTAAATAAATATCTTACGAAAAATAAACGTACTATCTATATTTATCACAGAAATTTATTTAATATTTGACGTTGAATTATTTGTTTTCAAAAAGCTTATCACGCGAATTCTAAAGAAAGTGCATACTTCGGCAAGTACGTACTTACAAACAAAACACTCTCTTATGAAATAATATCTACTTTTATGAACATTGAAGAGACCAGTTAACAGCATATTTTCATTTCAACACGCAACGTGCCAACTGCTTATTTCAGTTATCGTCAGTTTAATGTACACTACTGATAACATAAAAGGGGCCATTTATTTTTCTAAGTCCCACGCTCTGACCAGTTTTGGATCTGTTAAGTTTGCAACGCCTCTCTCCTGCTTCCCCTTCGACAGGGGAAGTTTCGTTCGACCAATCGTAGGTCTATTTGAAACGGCTCCCATGTTTGGAAGACTAATAGAAGACATCGTAGCGCTGGTAAATCGTAACGAGATAAAATGATTTATTACACCGCTATTAAAGAAATATTTTGTATTTTTTTATTATACACATTTTGGACATCTATAACAAAAATATTCTGTATATTCTTGACTACAATAAACCTTACCATTCTCTATATTTAAATGACATCTCGAGATTCGTTGTCTCGCAAGGTCTTCATAGGCAATGAAAAAGATATTAAAGTTTCTGTAAAAAACGTTTGCGTAATAATAAAATATAGATTTTAACATAATTTGAATATAATTGCAAGATATCGCATGGAATTGGTATTGGAATTGGAATTATATATTGAATTTAACAGCAAATAATTTATATTTCAAGAAAACAATCATACTAAAAGAAATTCACGAGTTCGTAATTATACTCCAAGTATTTGAACTTTATTTTAATAAAAATATTGAGTAGAAAACGGGTCTAATATATATTCATACTATATTTTCAATAAATATTTATTCATATAGTTTCTAGATTTACAACATTATACATTTGGAGAACAATATTTACTCAAGAAAAAAGTATATGCTCTATTAATTATGTAATTTTATTATAAACAATCAATTACTTTATTTTTTGTTAAACAGTCTATTGTAATTTAATCGTGGTTGGACATTGTTGTGATGCTAGTTTAGAATCATCTTCAGGGTCCCTGTATTCTTATTTTGTATTTTTTCTAATTACACTACATTATTGTAGATAAATTTATTTTTTCTACAAACATTAAAAAGGAAAAAAGAAAACCCTAGATGTTGTGAAGGTTTAGCCTTTCAAAGTCATAATGCATTTTACACTAACATAAAACTAAAATGTATTCCTGTCCGCGAGTTTTATTAGAAATCTCTTCGTTGTTCCTGCTCTATCATTTGACAATCAAAAATAAATGTTTCATCTATTTGTTAAACGAACTTATGTGTCATTCGCGCCTTTGTCGTTTGTCCGAGAGGAAAATTTCAGCGATCTAAATTTCTAATTTTACAGCCAGTAAATAGTAGAACNCATAAGTAACATAAATATTACAATGAAAAAACATATTTCGTATAATATCCCATATTTGTTGAACACTTTCTGAAAATATGAAATTCTCTGTTGAATTGACGGCAAAATGTTACGTTAATTGGAGAAGATTTCTATATTTAAAATAACAAGTCCTTAGAATATGACACTGAATCACGAATACGGGGAACTACAAGTTACAATAACTTAACATATAAAACCAAATACGACCTTGTTAACTGCCTTGCTCGATTTAAATTTACTGTAAATATTATACTGAATGGCTGACTAATTCGTTTATCTTCACAAATGTAACATCCATGTTGCTTCGTAATAAATTATTTACCCGAAAAGAATGTTTCTAAATGACAATGTTCGTTCCCTGCTCTGGAAATCAATAAATAATACTGAATATCGATACTAACATTATAAATGAGGAGTGACTTAAGTATGTAGAATATATAAAGTATTTCAATTGTAAAAAAATTCGCAAACGAGGTTTTCATATTATTGATCTCTGATTATTTTTTAGGTTGCACGATTACTACCAAATTGTTATGTCGTGGATAAATATGTTACTAGAAGACGTAATTTATTTGTTCCTTAAGTAGTTTTATATTATTTATAACTGGAGAATTAAATTTTTGTGTTGTTAGTTCATATTTTAGACAAACGTTTTCTATATTTATTTAATTTCTTTTCACATATTTGAAAAACTTAAGAGAATCGCAAATTATGTGAAATTACTTTTGACAATACACATGACTTGTAGGCAATGAGATTTGATTTCTTTACTTCACTGTATAAATATAAGAAATAATAGGAATATTTATAAGTAATTTGTGAGTCGAATTATACCAATTCCATGCGATATCTTGCAATTATATTCAAATTCTGTTAAAAACTATATTTTATCACAGTATTACGCACACGATTTTTACAGAAACTCTAATATCTTTTACATTGCCTATGAAGACCTTGCGAGACAACGAATCTCGAGATGTCATTTAAATATAGAGAATGGTAAATTTTATTGAAGTCAAGAATATACAGAATATTTTTGATATAGAAGTCCAAAGTGTGTATAATAAAAAAAATATAAAATATTTCTTTAATAGCGGTGTAATGAAACATTTTATCTCGTTACGATTTACCAGCGGTACTATTAGTATTCCAAACATGGGAGCTGTTTCAAATAGACCTACGATTGGTCGAACGAAACTTCCCCTGTCGAAGGGGAAGCAGGAGAGAGGCGTTGCGAACTTAACACATCCAAAACTGGTCAGTGCGTGGGACTTAGGAAAATAAATGGGCCCTTTTTTGTTATCAGTAGTGTACATTAAAATAATTGTCTTATATGAACAACAGGGAAACTATCCATGTATACTCCATACTAATATATAAATGCGTAACGCGAAAACGTGTCTGTCTGTTTGTTACTTGATCACTACTTAACCATTCAAACAATCTTGTGCTATTTGGCTTGGAGATAGTTTAGATGTCCTGGATGAACACAGGCGTACTTTTATTTTTTAACTGTGCGATAATAAAAGATAAAATGTTTTTTACAATAAATGCCGAAGAAATTGGAAAAAAAGAGATATATTTGCTTACGCTGTCTAAAATGTAAGAAACTATATGTTAACTATGAGTGGCAATATTGTTTGCCTCAAAGAGTTCTACAAAAAGTCCGCGATAGCGTATTTAATTAATTATTACTTTTTCATATATGTAGTATATAGAAAGTATTGTAATCGTGAAAAAATTCGAAAACGAAATTTTTGCTGAAATATCCGTTTTGGAGACCCCTCATTCCAAAAAGTGGTTTTTGGCATAACGTCCGTCTGTCTATCTGTGCGCAGTGATTCTGAGTACATGGGTGAATAAATTTAATTCACATTTTGTATTTACGGAAGAATTTACTTGTTGTCGATGCACGTGCTCTGATTTTTTAACTTTAAAGCAAAAGGTTTTTCACATGAAGATCAAAGTACATTTTTGAATATTTTTCTAAAACTGGTCCTACAATTTTGTTTAAATTTTCTGTACGTAAAGTACAATTAGTATGCATTACATCAGCATTAGCGGAATTTGTCTTGAAAGTTTGGTACAGACGCAGTAAAATAATTTTTGTCTGCTACATTCACGCATTTGTTTACTATTTCAGGAACCTTCAATATTATTTAACATGGATGAAGCAGAGGTAGAGAAAATTAATATTCTTAATATATATATTTTACTTTCAAATCTCTAATAAATGACACGAAGAAGTTGCATTGTTGACTTTGAGCCCGACAAAGACTTTGGTTATAATTCATTACTCTATTATGCGCTTTTTTAATTAATGTTTTTTCGTAGTTAGGACTCTAATGACCTTGATGTTAACGACCCCTAAAGCCCCACAAATGTTTATGGCGCGTAGTTTAAAATTATCCAATGGTGTGGATCGAATAAAAGTTTAAAGGTGTAATTTCAATACGTTACTTTTAAAAGGAGAACACAGGAATGTTTGCATCTTATGTGTCTTGTGGTATCATGAAACGTGCCCCCACGCGACCCCTACGCACAACTAGTAACCTTTCATCCGGGAGTGCTGATCTTTTCGCTGAGTAAACTTACGTATCAGATGTATCCACTACTTCTTTTACCAGATGTTGTTAACTTCTGCATGCTGTGTGTCATATTTATATGTTCTTGCATATTTTCTGATACGTGAGGATGCTTTTTTATGTTATTACTAATCGTTTAAGAATTAACTTGGTTACGTGTTTTTTTGTATTGAATGAAATATAAGAGGATGTTTTTACATTTCATGTCTTTTTAAATTCAATATTTTATAGCAATTTCGATAGTAAAAAAAAATATTATATTAAATAATATATTTTTTTACACTTACAGAATTGTTAGACGAGATAAATAAGTTTGATATAGACGTAGTTAAATAATTTCTATCTGCTAGATACACGCATTTGTTTTCTATTTCAAGAATCTTGAATACTATTTATCGTGGATGAAGCAGAGGTAGAGTAAATTAATATTCTGAATATTTATTTTACTTTCAAATCTCTAATAAATGACACTATGATGTTGAATTATTGGGAATAAGAGGTTAAACATAGTGTTAAATAATAAACGAGTCTTCGAAATCATCCTGGAATCCACGGATCAGTATTTTATGTTCCCCAGCCAGAACAACTTGAAATAATTTAGCATCACATATCAGTCAAATCGACCAAGATGAACGATCGATATTCGCAGATCGATATGCAGTCTACCTGTGACGTCACGAACTGGCGCGCGGGTCGTCACCGCAGCAAGCATGCTTAGGACGAGTGAACGCTTCTTTCTAAATCGCTCGGACCGACACCAGTCATCTCTCCATTTCATCGTTCATTTTCAACCGACTACCACGCCGACAACTTCTTCTCTTGCTCAAACAGAAGACTTCTGCTGGAATGTCTTCGACAGGTTACTGCTTATCACGTTGGTCTCACAACAAGCAATCGGCTCGCGAGATAATTTCACGGTGAAACCACCTCGTGCTCACCAACTAGGATCGTTTTGGCCGAAACTAGCGCGTCTTTCAACATCAACTGCACGTCAACTCAAATCATTAAATCAACCCAGCGTCTCCTAGACCCAACTAAGAGGCATTTGGAGAATCGGATCATCCCGTTGTCATCTCAGCACAGCACCTCATCTAGCTTATTAGTTTTGTATTCCTTCAGTGATTGCCTTGTTTTAATGCTAATCTTGATAATTGTAATTTATGTTCTTAAATTATTTTGTTGGCACTTCCCTTGCTCAACTCCCACCTCAAACACATGCATCACACCTCTGGTCCTTCGGACACTCAACACCGGAATGTACTACAATTTCCCATTAATTCGTCAATACATCTTCCCAGGTATACGAATGATCTTTACGGAATAAATACACTACTTTGAGACTTGGGCCATGATCGCTAAACAACAAAGGATTCAAGCAGTAAATATGCGTTCCTCCAAAAGATATAGCACAATACAAGGCAAGAGAATAAGACCATTACATCTGCGGTGCATGTGAAACACCTTGCCGGGAGAAGAGAGCTGATGCAACTCCTTTAGTCCGGACACATACGTGAAATACCTCAAACACGCTATTCAGAATGACTTCGAAGGCCCGAGATGAAGACAGTGAACTTAAAGAAAGGTCTCCACGGCATTGGGAAGATAAAAGTAAGGATGCACCTCAAGAAATAGAAGTAACCTGATTACAGATAAGAGCCGAAGGGCATAACGGAAAGTTCTGGCATGTTTTCGCACAACTCGATACTACTATGTGGAAAATGATGACGAAGAAAAAAAAAAAACTCAGCATCTCGTATGTACTGAAACTTTTCGATTATAATTATCAGCGCTGTCCAACTCGCGGTCCGAGGGCCATAGGCGATCTGCGAAACCTCTTTTACGGCCCGCTAGTAATATTATATTTTACATACAATTTTTCATAATAAGTTGGGGAGGAGCTCTACTCTGTGTTAGAAATGGACACTCTCAGAATTGAAACTTGATGTGGCATGTTTTATTATAATAGTAAATATTAATAATACTTATTGAAAAAGAAGAAATATAATTAACTTCTCCAGTCTGAATTTATATAAATATCTTCACGAGAATTAAAATAACGCGGTACATATAGAAATGGGCCATTAGTTTCATTCGCCAGACAACCCCATCCCATACCATCTTGAACGACCCGAGGGCTAAGAGAAGTTGGACAACGCCGATCT
>NNCF01133897.1:0-15392 GCA_002313205.1 Laupala kohalensis | reverse complement strand
TTTTATATTTTTTATTTTATTTTATTTTTATTTTATTATTTTATTATTGTCATCTTATGTACATTTATATTTTCCAGTGTATGTTACTGACGATGGTTGCTATGCAGCCGAAAAAGCTTTCTAACACCAATAATAAAAAAATGAGCAACATAGAAACGACTTTTAATTTATCATAACTAATGTCAGTTAACGCATATATTAGCCGCCTACAAAACAATTCTTCAACAAGACGCGTCATCCATTCGACCTATTTTGTAAATATTTTAACATAGTTACAAAGTTTATTTGATGAATCTAGATAATAATCACTCGTTGAGAGATAGAAGTATTGCAAAATTTTTATTAAAATGGGCGTCAGATGTCCTCCACGCGACATCTGAGGCTCCATTCAGTTCTCACTATATATTTAAGTACTTAGTGTTGTTGCAAAATGATTTTACGAACGACGTATGTTAAAAAATTTAATTAGAGAAATTCCTCAGATACTTAAAATGTTTTTAAAAATTACATTAAAATTTTTACTTTCAATATTGTGGCAGAACGAAACTTTACTGAAAACCCCGCGTTGGGAAAGCCAAATTGTGGCAGAACGAAACTTCACGTTGGGAAAGCCAAATTGTGGCAGAACGAAACTTGATTTTGAATAATAATANCTCGGCTAGCTCATCTCAGGGTTCCACAATGTTTACTGGGTTCGATGTTTTTACGAAGGAAAGGACCATGCAATGGTTCCACTTAAGGAAAACGCAAACAAATAAATCCATTAATTTCAATACTCTTTTTAATTACTAATGACATCCCTCAAGTTATTTTCCCCCAAAAGACACAAATGGAAATCACACATTCAGATAAGCACTAACGCCAAAGTGACGTCGTTCCCACCAAAAAGACTCAAATGGAAATCACACATTCAGATAATCACGAAAAGACCACCAAAAGNTCGTTCCCACCAAAAGACACAAATAAATTACACTGGCTTTAACCCTAATGTTTACTAACTAGCAATCTTATCTACCTTTATCATAACTATAACCATTCACTGGTTTTAACTCCACTCCAATCTAAGCAACAATTACACATACATTTCTTTTAAACAAAGTTAAACACTGACGTTAATTCTAATTCTTTTTCATTAACAATTTAATGGAACTTCCTCTTAATTACAACAATTCACTGAATTTACTTGGCATACTTCTATGAGCGACAGAGTTCAGTCATGGCACTGATTCAGTTCAAAGTTCTTGCTCTTCGGATAACTGATGGCAATCAATTAGTGACGCGCAAGCGCAATGCGATGTTGGTTTTCACATTCACCAACTATCGCACCATGCCTCATCAAGATGACAGACCATGGTAAGCCGTAGAGGAGGGTCCCCACAGAAGTCAGCACGGCTGCAATCTCTGGCATCTGCGACCAGCGTCGATCAGCGTCAGCATTTACCGCGCCCGTCCAATTACCACCCGAAAACGCTTCGTACGTGGTTGGGATCGAGGTCGTCTTATCGACTCGTCCCGATGATCAATTACAGATCCACAATGAAGTTTCGAACGCGAAATTTACCATCTGACAAAACATATCAGAAGAATCGAGTGATCTGAGCTGCATGAGCACGATTTGAAAACGTATGCTAGCGCGATCTGAAACTCGAGTATGAGCTCCGACGGAACATAAGTATGAACGATCTCCGACTAAACAAGTGAGCTATCTGAGCGACCTATGTATGAGAACGATCTGTGAAACATCTGAAACTGACGAACATCTATCAGCTCCGATGAAAAAACAAGTATCAGAGCGCCGAAAAACATCTATGTGAACGACGAAAAACATCTATCTGAGCGACGAAAAATATCTGAGAGCGACGAAAAAATATCTGAGCTGCATGAGCATCAATTCGAATGAGTTCCGACGAAACATATCTGAGAAACATCTGAGACCGAAATTTTTCTTGCTATGCCTTAAATGGGCTTTATCCCTTCTCCTTGCCTATTCTCCTTCCAAAAATCTTCAAAATTTTGAATCCCACGTGATCGAAACTCCCAATGCCAAAAGGATTCCCCCTTCTTACGCCTCGACTCTGATTGGAAATTTTTAAAGGTCTTCAACTACTTTCTAACGTTTTCTCTCAACGACGTTTTACTTTCAACGATTTTTCAGACAAGCTGGTTCATGTTCCGACCTTTCGTCCATCTGGGTTTTTGGTCGGGTTGGGTCGGCTCCCCCATCCCCTCGCTAACTTGCAATTTCTAAAAAGGTCGTAAATTTGTTTTGACTCCAAAAGACGCCGACGGAAGGCTGCGTCGTAGCCAGATGCGACCACTGCCCTTCGTCAATCTCCAACGGTCGTCCTTTTAAATTTCTTTCTTTCCTAACCGGGGTGATTTAATTGCAATTAATCGCTGAAATATTCAAATCTCACAATATGGAATACCAGTTTCATCCGCGCGACACGTCATATGTATTCGTAGGTGCGACCACTTTAGGGTTATCGATTGAAATAAAATACGTGGATAATAGTCGCGTTAAAAAAGACATCATTGTAGGGGTAAGAAGGTTAAGGTCATGAAGAGGTTTAGGTGACAAATTCGGTAGTCTCCGAAGATTTTTTCTTTTCCAAATCTCTGCTCATACAGAGCGGTTGAGTACATGCATTACAATAACAAACTCAAAGATTTAAAGCGTCACCTGAAACATATCTCATTAAACTAATGTTACACAACACCTAGACTCACATCCTCGATTCCGTAATAATGTAATGTAACGATATCTCAAATATCCCTATTACTTTATGATCAGTTGACGGCACAAAAAGAATTTGTAGATCTCTCAGTGAGAGGAATTACATATATTAAAAATTGTGGAATTAAGATTGGTCGCGACATTGTGTCAGAGGCGGATTTAGGCTTATAAAATATAGGCAATTGTCTGGGGGTGCCAAAAAAAGTGACGGAAGAAATGTCTGTTCTTGAAATATGCTTTTTGTTGTTTTTTTATAATGCTGCCTAAAATGTTATTTTCAAAATTTTTGTTGGATAAGATTCATTATTTTAGAGAAATTTGAAGAGTTAACTAAGTTATAAGTGTTTTTAGTTATACGTTGATATTTTTTGAGATAGTTATATTGTTTATAATACTTAGTACCTAATAGTAAATAAGAATAATAAATAAACAAATATATACAACCATAACTATGTTTAAATATTATATAAATTATTTATAAATATTTTAAATATATTTATATAAAATCCGCTCTTAAAGGTCGTTATATTGACTACTACTCAGTGGCCTCATACTTTTAAATCCGCCTCTGGTGTCAATGCTGTCAGAATTAATATTTAACGTGTCAGGTCCGGTGAGAGAAAATGGAAAATAACTCCGTCATTCATTACAATATGAAAACATTTTATAATGCTACTACATGTTAAAAATAAATTTAAAAAATAAAGAAATATTCTAATTAAAATTTCCCGGTTGAAATAACATGATGATGAGAATCAAAATATCGCTATACAAATAAATAAATAAATATTACCAATTAGTTTTATTCGCTGGGAAACATTTTTCCAAACCCCATCCTGTGCCGGCGTGTATAGAAAATCGCCCGCGAACTAAGATAAGTTTTACAGCGCTGATATATACCATTAAATCCAGGATGTCTTATAGAGACGGTTTTGCCATCTTGTGGCCAATAATTGATGTCGAAAGGGCTAGTTCCTTCACCACCTGAGCTTCCCCCGCAGCTCACTCCCTTATATGAGCAGTAGTCCTTCGAATCTTAACAATGTTCACACTAGTTGCATAAGTAATCACCCGGATATATCACCGTTCTAGTGCTCTTATTTTCCTTCTCTTAAACTCCATCGTCAGAAACACAAGAGTTCAACAATTTATCGTGTGCTATTCCTAAAACTAAATTCGTACTCATTCATGTTTGAACATTCGAAATATCTAATCCAGTGAATTATCAAAAAAATTCGATAACAGCATCTTTTCTTGATTTGTTTTCCACTTCACGCAACGATAAATTAATAGAGGGGCAGTTAAATTTGACTTCATTTTTAGATACACTTAAAATGTGGGTTGCGGGTTGCATCTGGCCAGGCGTAACAGCTCAATCCGCCTTGAACTGGTGAAATCTCAAAACTGGTCTATCCGATAACAACACATATTATTGCTCGTAACTCTCATTAATATAATGAAGAATGAATTGATTTTACTTGTGACACTGAAACTGGCCAATTAAAAATAATTACTTATCTGAAAATAATCTAAGAATAGAAGGTCCAAAAATCAACCCCCGTTGGGGACTCTCAAGAGAATACATTGGTGTGTGTGTTTGTGGAAATAAATACATACAATTACAAACAATATATCACATAAACATGTTTAAAAGTATCATAGAACATCGTGACCAATCTTAATTCCACAATTTTTCATAAAAGTAATTCATTTCGCTGTGAGCCCTAAAAATTACATTTGTGTCGTCAACTGCCCACAGTGCACTTTGAAATAGATTATTCTACTAAGATACACTGCTCACAGACAGAGGTTCTTGAAATGCCGCGTCAGGTGATATCGTTACACTCCGTTTCTACTGGATTGGGGAGGTGAACCTAGGAGTCGTGTAACACTAGTTTAATGGAATATGTTCCAGGTGACGATTTCACAAAGTTTTTCACTGTAATCCATGTACTCAACCACTCAGTAACAGAACTGATTTGCCCCCACATTTTCGTAAAAGAAAAAAAAACAATCTTAGCAGAGAGAGGTAGGGCTGGATTAACGTAAATTTTGGGTAGTGCTTAGAAGTAGTTACAGGTTCATTCCTCACACGTGAGCGGGTCTGAGATTTCCGAATGCGTCTCCTAACCCTCGTGATCTTAGTATTTTTCCCTTAAATTGCTGTCCGTGACTATTACTAATTCCCAATGTATTTTATTTCAAGTGACAGACAATACATTAACCCTGCAGTGGTCGCATTTATGAATGCATCGTAATGTCATGCGATTGACTCTGGTCATCCTTATTAAAAGTAACAATTTAAATAAAGTAAACATTTTTTAAACACTGAATTTCTCTAAATAATTTTTTCACTCTTAAGTCATTCGTTAAATAAATTGCAACAACTGAAAGTACTTACTTATAGTCAAAACCGAATGAAGCTTCAAAATCACTTGGATACAATCTGACAACCATTAATTATTATGTATAACCACCCCAGGAAGTGATTCGTATATGTCAAGTCAATTTTCATAATTTAGTGGTTCAGAAAATAAACTTAGCAACTATGTTAAAATACTTGCAGAATAGGTTGAGTGGATCCATAACAAATTGTTGCAGAATTCACAGAAAACCGCACGGGATAAGGAATAGGTAATCATTGAGGTGATGTAACACATGTCTACGTTTATTAATGAGAAGGCACTCTGTGTTGCCAATACAACATTGAGATAAAAGATGATCAATACTTTAAATAGATGTCTAGAGTCATCCGCGTGATAATTGCAGGGATAAAATATCTTCAGATTTATGACCAGTACTTGATGCATACAAAAAAACGAAACTCACAAGAGAAACAGGCAAACTCTGCTATACCTGCAAGTTGCATCACGCTATTAGCATTTCTACTTCTGCCAAATTTTTCATCAAGGCCAGACCAAGGCATACTCAGTTATGCAAATGTTTTTATATTTATTTTGTTTATATATTAAATTTATAACACTAAATAACAGTTAAAACAAATTCAGCTCGAAATTGTAACTGACAACGGTTAAGATAGTTTCTGAACCAAAGAAGTTTCGATTGTAGTTTGAGTGTTTTATTTCATTCATTATATTTTTAATACATGTATTTAAATATGTCTATTGACAATGGAGCAAGTATTACTGAAATGGAGCTTTCACAAAATTAAATAGTTAACAATATGGTGTGAAACGGCGTTCTTGATAAGGACATTTTGTTTGAGTATTGCATTTAAGTGAAATAAAACACGATTCTTGAATTGAAATTTTTAAATTCATTCTTCATTTCTCAACTCGTGACTGGAGTCACGTGAGAACGGAAGGGCAGGAACATATTTCTCTTGCACCACGAAAGTGATTGGGAACAGCGTGTGACCTTGTCACCACTTCAGCATGTTCTTGTAGAAATGTGACGCTTCGAATGTCGGATGTTTGGCGGCTGGGCACATCGTTCCTCGCCTGTTATCAAAGAAGTCATGTAGGTGAATCAAATTCAGGTTTACGAAAGATATATTTTTTCAATCAAAACAGATTGATGCAACTTATATACCAAACACAGAATTTAACAGAAAATGTAACTGGCTAGTCAAAATGGGAGTTTTTAATTGCAATATACAAAACTACCGATTATTTATTACTATTATTCGAACAAAGTATCAATCGATTGTTTTACGACGTTAATTTATTTTTATTGAAAAAAGTTTCATGTGTATTATAAATTTTATGCGTGTTGGAATACTTAATATAACTTTACAAATACTTAAAAACTTGTATAATTTTATGTGAAACAATTTGTGAAAGAAATTTGATGCCCTTAAAAAGAATTAAAGTAAATTATTTACCAACAGTCCAAATGATGCCGATAAATAAATATGGGTGAATACTATACAACATTGTTTAGCCATCATGTTGTAAAGTATTATTAGTATTTGAATATGATTTTTCCTTCAAGACATCAAAAGTTTGTAATAAATTAATATAACTTTGAAAAACTAATCGATTCAGTACAAACAATTATAAACACCAACCTCAATCGGATACTTTGTGTGCCCGACTCATCCTATCACTTCAAATTAACACCAAGAGCATGCTTTTCGAAACAAAATACATTGCACGTACACTTTCTAGGTGTGTATGTAATACAATCTATGATATTATCTTTTAATTCTTTGAAATTATCTCATAATTAGGAAATCAACATTTTGAAATGATTTTAAATAAAGAATTGCGTTTAAGAAAAGAATAATACTTCTTTTCCTGATGAAATACTTTCTTCACTAAATTATTTTTCAGTAAAAGTTATTGAGCCCTTTTCTCGGATTATTGTTGGGACATTCACCATATTTTTCCTACATTCATTCGACAGAATAACACACCGAATTGAGTTTTAAATATAAATACAAATTTATTTTTTAAGTAGTAAAATATACCTGTTTCATATATTTCAATTTGCTAAATAAGTGAAGAGATCATATACATAAAGAAGTATATTTTCCATATTGTCAGAATCGACATCCCAAATTGCAGTTACATTTATTTATTTTTTGCCAACAAATCACATTTTCTCTCTTCAAAACTGTGAAGTATTCATAAAACACAAGAAGCTAAAAATAATCAAGATTTCTGTCATTGTATTTGCCTGAGCGCAGGCGAAATTTGACCGTAAAATAACTTGTCATGACTAAAAAATTATTAGTAAGTTTCACCGTATGCGAGTCAATGATGAAAGTAAAACTAATTATTTGGTACGTCCGTGAATAACCTTTGAGCGTTTCACCAAGTTGTCAAGTAGGAAAAACCCATTTTACTCTCAATACCTTAATCTTGTATATCACGCTCTGCACTTCATGCTGTATAGCATTCCGTTATACAATAAACTTCATTCAAGAGTAGTTTAAGATTAACTTGTAATAATAACTAGTAGATAAAGTTGAAAAGATTGATTAATCTCTTAATCTTACGACAAAATTTTCGCCATTGATATTCAGTATTAATTACTTAAGAGAAACCTTACTTAAAAACAATTGAATTAAGACATTTTTCAACTAAAAAGAGATGTATCTGGGTAAAAAATCATAATCTGAACCTTCATGAATCAGTTAAATATTTTTTTATAAATTTGCAGTACTATTTGTTAATACGAGAATATAGATTTTTCTGACTCACCGTTTTAGGTATAAATCTAAACATATTTCAATTATACATTACTTGAATTCTTAAAAAACAACGTTAACATCCATAGTCAAGAATTTCTTTAAATTTTTTTATATAAAATACAAAATATACAATAATATTTCATTATGAGACATGAAGGTCCAGATTATAGTTGTTTTCTAAGGGAATGACCTACATATACGTTACGTCCTCGCCTTGACCATATGCCAACCCCTTGAGGAAAGCCACTCACCGTTCAACCGGAGCACATTCATCAGTACAAGGCAACGCGCACTTGTCTGGAGGCACAGGAGGACACACGTCCTCATTCACTTGCAGACAGCAGCGCAGAGCGCGCTTAAGAGAAGCACATTCCATGCGCAGCGCATTGCGTTGCAACAGCAGGTCGCCTCTGCGCACGTCTGCGCGCGCAACGCGACGCCAGAAGTTCTTCATGGAGATCCCAGCGATAGACGAGCTCGCTTCTGAAGATGTCTGACATCGTACGCACAGAGTGAGAGTCGTATGTCATAGTATTATATCTCTTAGGAATTGTATAAACTAAATATAATAAAACACTATACACATTTCAATACTTTGAGACGGACACCGAGATTCATGCAACGCATGTTTCATAGTACGCGCAACAATAGTTTCATTTCGTGACAATTCTATTGGTTTCTATAAATGACGAGTTCAAATAAAGCTAGAAATGAAATTCTGAATCTTATAATTAAGTCAGAAGAAGAGAAGAATCCGGGAAATAAATATTACAGATTGTACTGGCGCTTGCGGTATTTGTGTACCGTACTCGTTGCATTTGTCAAAATATTTGACGAATTCACGAACATGCCATCCACGCATGGACTGAACAAGCAGATAAATCAACCGTGTCAAATATTTTTTCTTGTGTCAATGAACAAAAATACCATGGCAAACAGGCGCTGGTGGATATTAATAATTTATATAATTTATACGACTCAACGCAAGGATTCATTTGATGTAATTCAAAAAATATTAAAACTGATTTTTTATTAGAATCCATGGTAATGTTCTCCATTGTAATAAAAACTTAAAACTAAGAAAAAAAAGTCATAAGCTTTGGTTAAAAACCCGAAACATCAACAAGTCTCGATCGCAAGCGCTCAGTAATTCTTCAAGTCCTGATCGCACAGCTAGCCAAGTGAGGACGGTTCACGCGAATATAATATTACCTTATTTGAGTCTCTGACGTGCGACTGAAAACCAACAAGAGAACGGATATAGGTGTTCGCGCATTTGCCACAATAGAGCAAATAAAGACAAATAGGTCATTTACTCTTAGTTGTGTTAGCAAATACACAAATACGAAATTCTAATTTAAGTACCGGCATTGCGGGGGAAATGGTCTTTGAGTAAATAAACTATGGCCAACCGATCAAGGTTCGCGAACCTCTCTCGGTCCGCGATAAAAAATTTACTTCACAGAAATAACATTGCATTTATTTCAACTTCATAATAAAAAACATATTATTACATGCGCAGTTTCATGAAACGGGGTGTGATCAATATTCACTCCCCCATAAAGTAGTTCTGCCGTTGAAGAATTGAATACTTTAAAGTTTAACATGTGTATAAATGTATGCAAATATATATTCTGATATCCATTTTAGCATTTAAAACATGCAATTTACCAATTTTTAAGCATTTATCAAGTGTTAAATATTTGGATAAAAAACACTGAGAATTCTATGAACAAACATTAGTAAAAAAATATTGAATGAATGATTAAAACTGTTCTCAAGAACCTGCAATTAATTTTGAAAATATTTTGTGGAGGTAATACAAATTCAAAGCCTATCACAAGGTAAGTCACGCAAACCCAGCGAGTGGACATAAAATGAAGAATTGACTGACCTCGTCTTCGCCTGACGTTTCTCCTTCTCTCCTCAAATCGTAATTGCTTCCGTACGCGTAGAGCAGCGGCAGTTCGCTTGGAGACACTGTGCACGGAAAATTGTCGTCTGAGGACTCAGGGGGCGGTTGCAGAGCAGATTGCACAGGGCTGGCCGTTTCCACAAATGCATCGGGGGGTACCACGCGCTCTTCAAATGTTTCGTAGCGAGTGCAAATTTTGGCCATCATCAATATTCGTTCAGCTTTCGTTAACAAGCGACGAAGGACCTGCGCGCAAACAATGCAAGAAATAAATGTCAGAACATTTTCCGCCTCAATGTGCACTAATGTTGCTAAAATGAAAAAAAAATGAAAAATCTAAAATATCAAAAACCAAAATTATTATATTTTTGATAGATTTTATATGGAATTACTACGAACTGATCATTGCTCACTTTCAATTTTGTACGAGTTCTAAATTATTACAATTGTTATTTCTATTTTAGAGAAACGGTTTCGAAAAATATCTTAATGAAACGTATAATTTACTATTTTTTGCTTAGTCTCATTCTCTACTCTAACAGTAAAAAATTTCTTCCCTTGGTAACTTTTCCGTGTCAATATCTTCCACCCCATAAGGACTCGTCAAGTCACGATTTTGTACGGTGGTATCTTATTGAAACTAATAACTGAGAAGAGTTTTCAACTCCTATGGTTTTCTTGCATTTGAGAGGGTACAAGGACACGCGAGCAGGCAGATGAGCATAACAATCAACACAGTTTTGGGTATTGTTTACGTTCGCGTTAAAAAATTATGAGCCCAAATGTGTATTCCCAATAACATGCAGATATTAGCCTATTTAGCAGAAGGATTATCACGGTTGATATATCAAGTAAACACATAATTTGTTTTTAACATTCCACCGACACAAAGCATTCCATCTGTAAAAGACCAGAGTTTTATGTTAATTTATAATTCGCATATCAAATATTCATTGCCAATAAAATAATTGCAGTTTAATGAAAAGTAATAAAAGTTACAATCAAGGAAATGTGCTGAAAACAATTTATTTGCCAAAATTTATTGTAATTCCAAAAACAATCGTTTGTAATGTTTTGCTTTTCTAACTTAATCTCAATCACGCATACCTGCAACCAGATAATTCATCTTGTTTTGTTCAAATATATGTTCTAAAAAATCAATTTTATTTAGTTGAATGTTAACAGTGAAATTAGGAATTTTTATTGTAAATACCAAGAAATTAACGATAAACTTATTTTGCCCATAGGTAGAGATAACTAAAACTTGACTGAAAGGTAGAATGTTAAGATAGATTTTTCTTTACCCAGAAATACGTATAAGACTTTTTTTAGTTATAAACTGAAAATAGTTTGAATAAATTTGGCTTAGACTGATTAATACAGCAGACTACGGAGAGTTGAGTAGACATAGTACTTTAATCTTTTGAACAACAGGGTTTTGTGCTCTAATACGTACCCCATACTTATTTTATAAATAGGTGGTACAAAATGTTTTTTCGTGGTTGAATATAAAACTGAATATAAAAGATGATCTACAAATACACTTCGTTGAAACGCAAAATAATGTTATTACTTTTGACTGTTTTCACTTTTAATGTAATTTGGTCGATCACTTAGAAAACGTTCACTCACCTGCAATGTGTGAGTGCTTCGTGCAACAAGGTCTGTCAATTGCCGTTTGTCTCCCTTCAAGTCTTTGTTCAAGCTCTCTTTCAAAGCGCAATACGCAGCAGCGAAATAGCGCATCTCAGCGAAAGTGCTGCGCAACACATTCGCAGGATGTTCATGACTCAATCGGTAACGCATGTGCTGCTCTGCTGCCTGCAACATGCCGAATCGAGAGTAAATCAATAGTTTAAGCAATCATTACTGTGTACAAAACACTATTCGAACAAAACAATTGACGCACCTCATTAGTGCGCGTAGCTTGTTTTGAATCTTTGCGAATCATATCACGAGATTTTTTTCGGAATTTGTGGATGAAGGTGCTCCTGTAAATTTACTGCGCCCGACTTCCTTCATCATGCACATTAGGCTCTTCACATAAAATAAAATATTATTTGTCCCTAAAAGGTCGTAAGATTTTAATTATTTATTTATAGATTACAAAATGAACGTTAAAAGAAGTAGAATTAGGCTGTTTGTATTAAGTTATTGATTTTATTGCTTTCCTTCAATGTTTTCTTCTATTTTTATGCCTAATATGAAATCAAAACATTATAAATTGACTAACTGAATTAGAGATGATAGTATTGATATCAGCCTGTTTGTAACTTAATAGTTCAATATTGAAACTACTTTGTAAAGTAACTACCTATAATATAGTAGTAAGCTAAAAGGAATATTGCATTGTTTGTATTACCCGGCAACTTCCGTGGCATCAATATTGTAATTTAGATTCATTTTTTATTTCTTTTATTATATATTATAGTTGTATTAACGTAATCAAATGTATATTTTATTTTGTTTCAATAGCTTGTATGGTTTTGTTAATTTCGATTTATTTAGGACTTCCAAGGATAGTAAACCAAATATGAATGCTGGGCAGGTACCTCAAGGTTCTGCACGTGCATCTCCTGGCGCTGCAGGAGAGCAGCTGCGCGCGCGTCTCGCTGCGCCTGTTCCGCTAGCTTCTGGCGCCGCTCATTCGCAGAAGTCTCGTATTGCGACAACGTGGCTCGCAGATTGCGCCAGGAAGTGTCCAGTTGGCGCTCCATCACACCTTTCAGAAGCTTACGGGCATCGTTCAGCTGTCGAGGGAAAGATCATGCATTTTGGAGGAAGCCATTGTTTTGGGTATCAGTTCGGTAAGATGGAAAATGTTTGCATTTCTCTGCATATTTATTTTCCAACTTACCGAATTGTTATAGGTATGTACTTTTCATCATCCACATTAATATATAAATGCTCAACGCGAAAGCGTGTGTTTGCTACCGGGTCATTCCATGCAAAATCAACACACGGTGTAAACGTCACCATCTCAGGTTTTGATTAAATTCTGAAGGCAGGGATTTTTCACCTTATCTCTTTCGTCGTCGAGGCGTGTGAGGTAATCGCCTTGAGTCTCCGTCTCGGCGACATCCGCGCGTGCGGCCATGGCTCCTTCCACCAGATTGAAGTTGACGCGAGTCGCCATGCCAGCCTCCTGCATGCGCTCGCGTACGCGCTGCGCCGCAGCCAACATTTTGGCGCGAGTCGCTTTGTACGTCTCATACGCCTCAGTGGAGCGTTCCTCCATTAACGCTGAAACACAGCAAATATTCCGTTTGAAGTAAAAGTAATTGTCAGAACCGTAACTTTTCTTTCGGCCTGCGAGTGGATTTTACATTAAATTTTCAAAAAACGATGGGATATTAAATTTTGTTCATTAATGTATGCTGTGAGAATAATTTTTGTCGTGGCATGACCAATAAGAGGAAAGAAAAAATATTGCTTAGAATTATCCCGTCGTACTTTACAAATTAACTTTTTTTATATATAACTAAATTTTAAAATTACTTTTGAAAAACAAAGAAATACACATGTAATATTTCCAGCTAGAAATAATCTATTTTTTTATAATTAAAATACCGTGTTTCGAATAAATAAGTAAATTCGACCTTTTAGTTTCATTCGTCGGGGAACATTTTGCCAAACCCCAACCCGCACTGGTCCTATCAGTCGGGAGAGAAGAGTAAATGGTGCGCGGGCAAAGATTTATAATTTCAGTCATGCGTCGAGTACCTGTAAGTGTAAGATGACAAAGTGACTGCGCATCTATGTAGAAGGGGAAGTGATTCCAGCAAATGAAACGCAAGACATTTTTCAGTGATTTCGACTCGAAACGTTTATAGATGCTAATCGATGGTATGAAACTGATAGAAAAATAATTATTTTAATAAGTCTCTGAATTTGTTAATAGTGATAAAACAATTCTTCGAGAGGAAATGCGTAATTATGAAATTTATTTTAATAATATTGTGTCAATGAAGATATGAAATGTATATATTAAACTCATCTGCAGAACGTGTTTAAATGACCGCTCCAAAATCGTCTTACGTTTTATTGGCTTGCATAGTACATCACCTGTTTTCTTGCTTCATGGTCAAGTACAGTCATCGGAAAAGATACAAGAACTGTCACTCCGATAAAAAATACTTCGGTTTTCTCTATACGAAGAAGAAAGGAAATAACATAGACTCGATTCAAGTCTGGTACGTTGTTTCATGTATGGTTTATAAGATGGTAAAGAAAAATACCATAACACGGTCGAGTCGATGATTCGTCTGTTCTGGCAAATGCACCTACACCTGGCGGCGCTCTTCTTGCATTTTCCCACGGTTATAAGAGTTTAACAAGTTTTTTTTTTTGTGTGTGTGGGGCTTTAGGGCTCGTCAACAGCGAGGTCATTAGAGCCCTTAAAACTTGTACAGGTAGGGAAAATGCAGTTACGCACTAGGGAGAGCCAACATGACTCAGCCATACGAAAGACTCAGCCATACCCACTAAAAACCCTCCTGCATTACAACTCAAAACACAAATTCCAACATATCACATGACTTTTACTAAAAACATTATAAAAAGAGAAGAGGAAAGAGGAAAATGAAAGATACCCTAGCCCTAATAGCGTCGGGATCGAAAAGAACAAGAGGTGACCAAGGGAGGTCAGAAAAGAGAAAGGAAGGAGCATGGAACAAGTAAGTGGATTAACAAGTTCTACTCTCTTGGTTCGGACAGGAGAGGTCCGGCGCTTGTCGCCGACTTACTCCGAGTCATGTAAGTGAGGCACCGGCGGTTAGATCGGCCCATAACACAGTCGTTACGTGAGAGTGTGTCTAGCAATACGGAGCCTCCCATTATAGTAAATTTACAGAATTCGTTTAGAAAAGGCTGTAAGCTAACTTCTTTTTATTTTATCGTCTGTAAAAACGAATGCTTTTACTGTGCCATAAAGGTGAAAGATGTTAATTGCGAATATAACATTATTATTGAAATGAAAATTACACTAAATTGATATACAAATAAATAATTTATCTATTTTAAATATTATTAAGAAACTATTGCCCTTAATACATTAAGAAGACACTAGTACATGTTGCTTATTTTTATTCATTTGTGAAAAAAAAATCTGCTTCGTTTATTTACTGTTACTCTTCCAGTTAAAAAGATGTATCGTAAGTGTTCATAATATGCAACCCAGTATTTCAACAACATAAAATTACTTCTACTAAAATTTATTTTATGATGTTTTATCTTGTTCATGACTAAATTAACAGGAATATTATGCTTTTGTCGTACAAAGGTAAAGAGCGAAGTGCAGCTACAAGATATTATGAGAGTACAATTTCAAACTACGACTTATTCAAGGACATATCCAAGAATCGAAGCGGATTCCTTTGAGCACAGCGATATTTCTCGTACCAATGAGAGAGTCGAGAGCCGCTGCGTGAGTTGCCACACCTCGTTGACGCAGTTCCTCGTTCTCGTTCAGATCTCGCATCAAGCGCTCGATCACGTGCGATTTGTGATCGAAAGTGGAGTCGTAGCTATGCCATGTAGTCTGCAACAAAAAGCAAACTCTACGATGATCCATCTTTCACGGG
>NNCF01133896.1:52951-84261 GCA_002313205.1 Laupala kohalensis | reverse complement strand
TAAGATTCGTAATGCGTAACACAATTTACTTAATTTGGAATTAAGATTGTCAACGTGACAATTCCATTTGAGATTGTCTTGAATATGGAGACACTAGAGAATTTAGACACTGTTTGTGTTTACAATGAGGCGATTTGAATGGAACCAAGCCGAAAGGTTAGAAAAAACGTTTTGAGTGTTGGTTAGTAAATTAGTGTTATAAGCAAAAAGAACCATTTTGCAATCTGATGTGGATGACACGTCTTTCACACACAACAAAAAAGAGTATAGAGACGAGAATTGAACCTTGGGGTACTCCGCAAGTAAGTGGCTTGATTCTGAAAGGCAATGCTGAAGTACTTTATTCTTAGTATATGATATTGCGACCTGTTGATATATATCTTTTAAACGAAGTTAACCTTTGATGTGCAAGTCCACGAATACCAAAAGAATGCAATTTTGAAAGGAGAATTTCGTGATCGAGGGCATCGAATGTTCTAGATAAATCACGAAATACACCCTGAGGATTTTCTCCATGGTCAAGAGAAGAGGTAACATTGTTGAAGAAAGAAAGTATGGTTCTGATGGTGCAAAAGTATTTCCGAAAACTGTATTGATCATAAGAGAACGTTATTTTTTAGAGAAAACCTAGAAGACGCTTATAGAACAATTTTTCTAGGATTTTTGAGAAAGTGGGTATAGAGAAATAGGCCGATAATTCCCAACATTTTGTTTGTTTCCTTTCTTGCGTAAAGGTTTCACTTTAGCTCTCTTAAATATGTTAGGAAACACACCTTCAAATAAAGAACTATTAAAAATATTTATGAATGGATTTAATATAACGCGGGACGAAAATTTACCACTAAATTCGGGTACATCATCTATGCCTGTTGAAAACTTGTTTCTTAATGATCCGATGATTCTCATGATTTCACTGGTGTTAGTTTCGTAAGCGAACTTAGAAAGGAGTGAACTTAGAACTTAGTTGGTGGAGATATTTGGAGGACATTGCTTTTGAGATATTGAATTAGATATTTTACCAACTTCTGAGAAATAAAATGAGTTTCTTATTTTCTGCGATTCGCATTTCATTAATGATTAATAAGTGTTCCGATATATATATCATTTGCAAAGTAGAAAATTTATTTTTTATTAAAAAAGATTGCAGTAATCTATTTGTTCTGTAAATTGTGGGCACAACATACTGATTTTTTTCAATTCCTCAGTATAACTATACGTTAAGTTAGTGACACCTACAATCAATTCATGTATCGGTGCTTTGCGTGTTGGCACAAAATGTTATGTGGTAAAAATTAAACACAAAAATATAGGAGATTTGTAATCTCGTTTCTAGAAATTGCTGACGCTGAATACACGCAGGTCTTCAGACGCATTTTACAGCAAAAATGGTTCCAATCAATTTGCTACTAGTTGCTACGAACCAATATGCTGCTAGTACGTTTCTTAATTATCAATTTTCCTAATAGCTACAATAGAAAATGATATGAACTCTAAATATGTTACGATGGAAGTGAGCGAGGGCTGACACGTAATTGAATGTACTGTCCTTTAAAACATTTAAAACAAAACCATTACATACAACTCTTAAGGTATATGTTCATTAAAGTTTCAAATTCATTTGTAAAACAAACTTTAAGTTACAAAGACGTACAAGAAAACATCTGCGCCCACACAGAAATCGCCGACGTCGAGCCGACTTTCGACGTCGAGTCGTAGGACGACGTCAAATTAACGACGCCGTCCCCACGTCGTATTTCCCGGAAATTAAAGTCGAAAAAATGTCGTTAAGCGACGTCCAGACGACGATAATAAACTACGTTGTTTCGACGTAGAGATCGAGTCCAATATCGACGTTGAGATGACTCCGTTATACGACGTTGAGATGACTCAGTTATAATAAATATTATTATTATAGCGCATGGGTTTCCGCTCCCATTATTTGTGGCCCAATCCTTTATGGATGGTCGGAACCACATTCGCAATTTCATCGTTCCGTCTTTTACTGCCGTCTGGCAGTGAAGTTGGAACTCTACTTGGGTGCATTTTTCGCCTAGAATTAATTTTGCCGAGAACATCGTATCTTTTACTTGTTTACGGAGATCACTATTTTACGTGTTTACTATTCATGGTACCAATAGTAAGACAGAACAATACAAGAGGATAAAAACTTAGCATTTATTACCATGTTGCAGTAACTCAGTAGTAGCGTGCTCGCCTTGAGATGGATAGGACCCTGGTTCAAACCACGCCATAGTCGGTCTTGAAAGACTGATATTATAAAACAACGTTCTTAAATGAATGTGTGTTACAAGTCATAGAATATGATTTAACAGGGTAAGATGGATAATATCCATCAACGTTGTAACAAAAATGACAATTGAACATTTTCAAGAAAGTCATGTGACGACATTGTTTTGGCGTCGTTATCCGGCGTCGACTAAACGTTTTTTACGGCGTTGTGAAGATGCCGTTCTCCGACTTTGATTCGACGTTACATGCGTACACGGTGAAGACGTTGTTTCTTGACGTCGCCACGACTTTGACGACATTGTAACGACGTCGTTCCGTCTCAAAATTTGGACGTAGGCATACAGTCAACGGTATCCATTTTAAGGAACGAAATGAAGACTATAGTATAATTGTAAGTTTATTTTGCAAGTCTAAATATGTTGTGCTCCAACGCAAAGCATCGAAACTCTTGCACAACGTACACGCTTCCTAGCTTATACGTAACGTTGATGACGCTAACCGCAGAACGTACATGGTGCAATCGATGCATTTTGCATAGCGTTTCTTCGAATTAAATTAGAATAAAAATTGTAAACCAATCAAACAACTTCTATGCAAACATACACAATTGAACTGTACTGTGAGTATCCAGAACGTGTTCATACGGCACACACAACCAACAAATCTCTCGCATACCCTCTCAGATATCAACATGACCTCAAATCCAGATCGGAATCCGCCATGACCTCGCTCACTAGCGTTCCACTATCATCCTACGCAAACCGAGGCGTTGTAACGTACTACGTTAGGAGAGTTAGTGCACCACTAACGTCTAGGCATGCGCAGAAGTAACTTGCACGTGGATAGCGAATAGGATAGCTCCCACGTACGCTATTCAAAAACTCCCTAATATCGATTTTTGGGTGCCATTAACTTAACCTATAGATAGTGGCATTCACTCAAAATACTGAGTCATCGATAAAAATTATTATTCCATAATATTGTGCTAACCTTGTGATCTCAATTGACGCGCCAACGAGATAAGTATAACAATAGTTTCTGTACAAGATTTACGATCTTAAACTTTCCTAAGTATGCAACTAACAAAATTAATAATTAACTCTATACAAAACAGGAATGAAGAAACTCATTTACATAACGAAGCTACACATTAACCATTTAGTACGACATCAAGCATGAATTGTTCTAATTTACTACCTAATTTAATTTCTTTTGCTCAAACTAGTATCACGAAGAAAAGATAACTAAATTTTATGGAAATCGCCTCACAAATCACTTACTCTTACCGTAATATCCCTGATCCATAAATTATTTACTATGCCTTTATACTTGTGTTTTTCTAATTTTATACCATACTGTTATTTTGTGGGTTTCAAAATTGGTGTCACAAACAAGTATTTTAAACCGAAGTCTTCAACGTTGCTAGCGGTCCCCAAACGTAATACTGATTAATTGATACATTTTCTTAATGCATTTATCCACGAAAATTGTGTGCTGACTACAAATGATACAAACTGATTACTACAACTATTACTTCCTCAACAAATTAATAATTTATAACCTGAATTAGGGAGTTTGGAACAAGAGAGGTTGGGTTGCCTGGAAAAGTAAGGTATCGAACCGACTAGCTTTTATTTAAATTATCCTGGTAGTTAGTATATTTTGGGCCAAATCTCACAACTGAATTTTAAACCAATTTCCACCAACCAATTGAGCTGAAATTTGGCAAACATATAAACCCGATGACAATGCAATGTTGTGATGTCTAAGTCAAAGAAAAACGTTTTTACAAGTTTTCTTTAAATTACGATTTTATTCCGAGTTAACTCGCGACGAATAATTTCCGGGAAGCGTTCCCTCAAACGCAATCAAATAAGTATGACGAATTGCATAACCTACGCCTTTTCGCTACAACTTCGGGTCTTATTACGAACAGCGAAGGAATTAATCATTATGACCGCTTTTCAAAAGGATGTTTATGTTATCGGAAGGTAAATCACACAGATTATCGGAAGGTAAAACACTTAAAACAAACTTAAATAACAAAATGTATAAAATAATCAACAAAAAATTATTTTTAAAAACAAGCCAAGTACGAAAACGAATATAATAGTTTAGATTCTTATTAAGGCAATGCAATGTCAAATGCTAATACCTCCACACACATTTCACATTAGTAGATCCTAATAAAAAGAAACGTTCTTGTTATCTTTATCTCTGAAAATGGTTTAATGATTTATGTTAAATGACTCGTTTTCAAAAAGTTTGTCGCGCGAATTGTAAAGAAAATACATAATTCGGCACAATTACCAACCAATCAAATTCCAATAAAATTATTTGGTACCTACTTTTATGAAAATATAGACGCAAAAAGGCGAAACTTTAGATAAATCTGAAGGAGATAAAATTGTGTTAACGCCTTCAGGTCTACATTTCTAATCAAATAGCGAAATTCCCCATCGATTCCACTTATGCTTAAAATTTTATTCGATATCAAAGGTTCTGAAAAAAGGCTTTTAGCAATGCTGATTGGATGAGCCTGTGTGGGGTCGAAAATCAATAGTCAATAAGGATTGACATACTCAGATGACGTAACAGAGAATAACTCTGATGAGTGGTGATTGAAATATGACGTTATCGAAGGTGTGGTAAGCCAAAAAGTAGAGTCAAGAGTGGGAGGAGAGAAAAAGTTATAAGTAAGCTAACAGTGGCAAAAGGAAAAGACCCTTCATTATTATCACATTTGAAATCCACTTGAAATTATCAGTATACTATTATTGAATCTGTGAGTGGTTCGCGCTTGATACTGGATTGATTTTGGCGAGTTGTGAACTAAGAAATATTTTCATGTGCGGTACTCGTGATCAAAATATTGAGTGGCGATTATTAGATAGTTATCATCTAAGATGCGATGGAATTTTAAAGTGTGGACAGCGAGTTGGATACAACACTTAATAATGACTAACTCACGACCAGTGAACGACTATTGAGTGATAGAACCGGTTGACGCGATTTTCATTCGTCAACTAAAAACCATAAAGACAATACGGAGTGACGTGGGTATTCGAGCGGAGCATCGCTGTGAGATGCTGCCTTGGCTGTGGACCGCAAACGAGGACCGACGAATGGAGGCTTCAGCCGACCTAATCCACCGTCGACGTCTTCAATTGAAAGCGAGGAATGCAAGCGCTTCCACTCCGCCAAACATTCTACGGTGGTGACGTCAAAAGGTAAGAGTGATCTTTTTGGATGATGTAGTCAAGTGTTTGGGGGAATCACATCGACAACAAACAGTGCCATCTGGTGCACGTAAGTGTTAAAATTATATAGCAGCGGTTAGACCAGCGATTATGAGTGATAAAAGTTATTAACACAAATAAGACACACACGCTCCTTTCCAGCTCGGGTGTTTAATGAACACTGACGGAAACAGGATACAGTACATACAGTACATGAAAAAACAAAACATGGATGACAAGGATTACATATTGCCAACCTAAATCCAACAGTAAGCACTCTAAAATAATCATTTGAATTAGCACGAGAAACGTTTTCTCTTATGAACTCGGGTCCGACTTGAGAATTCAAGGGCTTACTTTTAATGAATGAAAAAGTTAATTATATGTGATGTTATTTAAATATATTGTTGTGTTAGCGGTAAAATCAGACAGCCATCAACTGTTTTATGTCAGCTGTGTCGTATTCGAATTCCACGGACGAAAGGAATCTGCTGTTAATGTTCGTTTGTTTTTTCCTTTTCTGTTTATTCGGGGGAATAGTAGGATGACCTTAAGCCTGAACCCCACTGTGAAAATTCCGTTGCCTGATTTTTGGGGAAACCAGTTTTTTTTTTCAGAGTTAATTCACGTATGATATTCTGTGACCGGTGATGGATAGAAGCGTTGATGATTTTATGAATTGTGCTTATGATTTGAAAGTCAATTATATCAAATGCTTCTTGGGATGCGCGTTTTCTTTACGAAAGATTTTTTCGTAATTCACGCAGGGAACAGCCGAATCCTCGACCTTCAGAATAGGTTTTCTACTGCTATTTTCGATTAATTAAGACTATTTGTTGGAACTACTAATTAAAATATTTTTTTATAAATTAAAATTTTGTGAACAATTTTTTTAAATGACAGGATGGTTTGTTATAATACGTACAGTGCGGGGATATTTATTAAATTATTTCGATAATTCAAATCGAGTTATGCTACAGTAGGAAGAAAAATTTTCTACAAAAAGTTTTTTATGTATTTTTCCCCCGAAGCACTTTTTGTGAGCTAGCGCAATTGAAAAATGCTTGACACTCAGTTGCCCGCACACACACACACACAATGTTTATAGCGCAAGGACAAGCGCACGGTCTAAGATGCCGGAAACCTAATACACACTTGCTTTCATATTTAGTTGAACATTTACAGTATTTGTTTCGTAAAGAACAAGCAGACGTCACTTTGCAATTAAATATTGATGGTTACAATATGCAATTCATAGTTCATTAGAATAATTCACTCTGATAATGTTAAATGATTGCATTTCTAATACATTTCGAAACGTAAAACCCAAAACATCAAAAAGGAGAATTCTTTTCTACGTTTACCGACTGCTTGCGATACATCTCTTGCGTGCATTCGTTTAGAAAAGTGAAACTAAAGTATGTATTAAATACGCACGTAACAATAACATGACATTGAATTACATAAATTAACTAAATATCCAATTGATTTCGCTTAAATTTTCACTCTCGAGTTATCTTTGGATATCTTCCACTCTAATTCTCTTTGCTTTCTTCTTGCATGGTACCGAACTCCAGAAAATTGATCAATGGACACGTAAATATACGTTTTTGTTGCACATGACACAATTAAATCGCACATTATTCTATCTACCACTAACTTCTGACGATACTTTTCAATATATCTATCGAGTTTAGACCTACTACAAGTTTAATTATAGTTAAGTAATTAACTAGATTCTGTAAACTTGGAATATGTATCGAGCAAAATCAATTTGGAGTCAATTGACACAGTTACTTACGCTTGCTTCAGAAATACTACTCAGTAGTGTCGAATGTCAGTCAAGTCCTAATTTTTGTAATTGCACCAACAGTTAAACTTATAAAAGTGGTAATCGAAGTTTTGTTTAGAGTTGCAGCGAGTTGCAACTGCGAATGTCATTCAAAAACTAATTGTTTTTAGATTAACTATAATTGATGATGAGGTTCATGACATCAACGAAGTGATATGAGATCCATCTTGTTTCCAAGAGAAATAAGAGGATACCCTGTAACCAGGAGGAGATGAAGAGGAAGATTATAAAGACAACTTTTCCAATGGAGCTGGGAGGTAATTAAACTTAGCACGTTAAAAAAATCGACAAAAATCATTTCTTTTTTTCTCAAAAGAAAAAGCACGCGGATTGTGCATCAGGTATCACGATAAAAATGTCACAAGAACAGTAATTCTAAGCAGGGTCGGTCTGGGAATACATTTCGGCTCAGGCATCCACAGAACATCGGCGTCAAAACTTGAAATTTCGCGACGGTAAATTTTTGGTCTTACCAAAACTGTGGGCAATCGGGAACAATCGTGCGCATTTCCTCGCGCTACAGACATAAACGAGCGTGGAACTGGGTATTCACTACTTTTTAATTCTCGCTAGATTATAAATGATTCATCGTAGAACAAATAAAATTTTATCCAAAGATTCTTATTATTTACAAAATGTATAAAAAATATATTTACGATAAAACGTATCCTTCGAGAGATATAAGCAAAAATCGGGACCTCAGACTAGCAAAAAAATATTTAGAACAAGTGGGATCGATGGCTACTTCAGATATTTCTTATGAATTGTAGACCATCAGTTACATACACAAATACATCTCGGAATTTTCCGATGCCCATAGTCAATTTTGTCCACACTATTTCTACGACAAACGTTTCTGCTGGTACAAACCAGTTTTTTAAGTTATACAAATAACTGTTTTTTTATTTTGTTGGCAAATAACATTCAGAATGGACAGTACTTTTCTAACAAGTTTCCCCTGACTTTTTCAGTTTTTCCAGAGAATGTTTTTAATTTTCCGCTGAATTTTTACCAATCAGTTTTTAAGGCAACTAGCGGAACACATTCTACTATAATTGTAACAAAAATAATTTAAAAAGTGCAAAAGTACAAGTTTATTATTATATATGAAAAATATAATTTAAACAAACAATTTCAACCCACAAGCCTTGGATACAATAAATTATCATTGGTGTCATGTGATTTAGTATAGTAAAATGAACAAACTAGGGGAAAAATTCCTAGTTTTGAAACTTGGTAATTAGGTGTAGAATGTAGTATTGTTCACAATATTAACTCTCCCCAAAATTTTCGGAGCCATGCACCCCTAACAGCCATTCCTAAGGTACACATTCGCGGTTTTTGCCGTTTTGTCGCAGAACTGTCAGGTTTTCGAGGAAGATATTTGTAAGAAAAAATATTCATCAAATTTCCAACAAAAAAGCTAGAAACAGTTTTCGAGGTAGGCACATTGTCGAAAGTAGATTTGAGGTAGCTTATCGAGCTGTGAGATCTCCAATCGGAGATGTTTTCAAAATTACAATTTATTCATAATTTATTATGAAGAAATTAGACTTTCTGCAAATTAAGATCTCTTAAGAATTCATGTATCCAAATGTTGTGATATACACAACAAAACAGCTGTCTCTGCGTATTTTGGTCGAAAAACTCGAGTCTCAGTGCGAATAGAAGGCGACCTGATATTCCGTACACATTTTGTCTACCTGTGCACGCTTTGTTAACGTTTCATCAGCGCTTAGAACTCTACGTGCTTGTTGTACCCTGGAGCTTTAAAATATAACTATATTTTTGACTTGTTAAATTTACGTTCTATTCGACAAAATGCTTGAAAAGACTGTTTGTTCCATTTTCGATCACCGTTATGAAAACGGAATACCTACTTTTCACAGTGCTTTGTCAGGCTTCAATAATACACATTCGAGTATTTTATTGGATATATTTCCACATTGCAATAATTACCTAGCTATATTTTACTTTTAAAATTAACGGTTGAAGAAAAACATAGAATCATAGGCTCTCGTTTTATTCGCGACTTATCCTGAAGTCGTATTTCAATTGCTATAATAATAATTCTAAGGTTTTTTAGTTTATTTGTTTATTAGAAGTTTTCATTTATTGTGTTATCAATAAATAAAAATTACATTATGTTGCACAAATTTTTGCTTTAGTGATTTTGCAACATTGGTGCTGTCAGTTATCTTTTCCGAATGGCAGACTTCTGCCTCCTTGAATACGCAGGAACCTATTTAAGAGGGCTCCGGAGTCAACTTCGAAATCGCATTTTAATTCTGACACCATTCAGCGCTGCAATCGCATTATAGATCACAAACAAAGGTTACCCCAGGATAAGGCACCCAAATGTGCCCTCCAGCCAAATGGCATTGTCCCTTTGTGTATAATAATGATATTTTATCACAAAATGTGTAATCACATTTTTTAACTTTCCTTGCGTTTGGTATTGTTTCCTATACTAAAAGATGATGATTTTCTGCTTTTTAGTTTTTTCGAGAATTTAAACCAAAATTAACTGATCATAGAAATCGCTTGGATGATAAAACACTCATATCTAACCAAAAATATTATTTATAGTGGTTTTTATAGTATATGGCCGTGATAAAAGTTCAAAAATATACCAAATAATGTCAAAAAGGCCAAAAAATGGACATTTTTGTCGAAATTACTGAGGTGCAGGGCTGATTTTCTGGTCACCGACTCTTTATGTACTATTCTAAATGTTGCCAAAATTCCAAGTCTCTACGAGTGGTGGGCCAACTTGAAAATTGCCAAAACCGACCAAAAAGTAAAGAAAATATCTAAAAATATGTCTTTCTTTTGCAATTTTCAATATAATTTGCAATTTTGCTATACCCTGGGGTACCCTTTTCTTCAACAACTTTTCAATACGTCTCGCAAACACATAATTCTATCAAAGAAATTTGAAAATACAACGTACTTCTCCGTTTCTATTGATATTTGTAAATTTCTTGTATCTATCATGTCTATTTTAATGTACTCATGCAGAAACTCTCGTCTCACATTCCCAAACAAGCAATATTCCTATAATATATGTTCTATCGTTTCTTTGGTCATTCTACACATACACTGTCCTGTTTTCAGTTTCCCTATCTTTTGGAAGTATTCATTGAAATCTCCATGTCCCGTGAGAATATGCTTCATCTTTGGTGAGGGATCAAACCACTTCCTCTTTTCTGCACAACAAACATAGGGTATACATTTGAAAAGCTCTCTACCTCTTTTTTCCCTTCTCACATCTTAGCTGCCAACTGTATAATAACCAATTCACAAATTTCACTTTAAACTTCTTCTCTTCTTTTATCACCACCTCCCTCTCTATCTGCACTGCTCCTGTTTTACGTACTAAAAATCTGAATTCCATTTTCTCTATGTGTATATCAAGACGTATTTCACCCAGGAACACTTCCATTGCAGGTGTGGACGCTGTCACAGCACAATTGCTCCAACTCTGCAGACATATTCTCAATATATTCTGTAATATTGAAAAAAACATTGTGGACTATATGTCCCCATATCGTTGCCCCATAGCTAATTATCGGTAGTAGTGTTCCTCTAAATATCTGACGAGGTTCTCTCCTATAAATATTTCTTTTGTTTATTCCAACTTTCAACAATCCGTATTGCATTTGCTTAATTTTTTCTCTAATATGTGCTCTGTGAAAAGTAGTTTTCGTCAATAACAACTAAATATTTTATCTTTCTTACTATTTTTAATTTCCCTTCACAATATTTTATAATGGGGTTTCGCCTGTTCTTACTTTTTAAAACGAATATCATCGCTTGAGATTTCTCCCCTGCGATTTGCAGATCTCTAGCTTTAGATGCCTGGGTGACATGCTCCATCCTTCCTTTCTTTTCTATCTCTTTTCTTGAATTTCCATTACAAAACAAAACGAAGTCGTCCGCATAAGCGACACACTTTATTCCAAAGGTTTCCAAATTATGCAATTTATCATTGAATACAATATTCCAAAATACTGGTCCCAAAGACGACCCCTGGGGACACCCTCTCTGGGCTTTAAACAATTGCTTCTTCCCCCAAAATCATTCACCTACTTACAAAATAAGAGTCCACAATCTATATTCTATTTTTATCCAACTTCATTTTTCTTAGACCTTCCTTGATATATCTCCAGAGTACATTATCACAGGCACCAACGATGTCCACAAATATACATAAAATATATTTTGTTTCCCACTGTGTTATTTTCTGTACCATACTGTGCAACGTATCTTCAGTACAATGACCCTTCTTAAATTCATATTGCGCCTTGTGCAGCACCTCATTATTTTCCATGTTTGACTATTCGATCGGTTACTAACCTCTCTAGGAATTTCCCATACGTTCGCAGGAGTGAAATATCAGTTTTTAAAGATTTCTAGTTTTCCCATTTAGAAATAGTCTCACTATACTAATTTTCCAAATCTTCGGCATATATCCAAGTGTAAAGCACATACTATATATCTGAGTTAGTGCTTTCAAATTCACTTCACTGTATGTCTGTACCATTTCATGACTTATATTATCGAATCCATGTGCCTTATTTTTACGTAATCTCCCAATTGTCTCACATACCTCCGTCTCTGTGACAAACTCCTTTATTTCCCCATTCGTCACACAATCCTCTTCCAAAAACGTTGCTTCCTGCCACTATTTTACACTTATATTTGTCCATTGCTCTTATATATATATCTCGTGATATTTATGTCGTATATCATCTTTCCTCCACCGCCTCTGGTAACGTTTAGCTGTGTTTTTGTTTTTAAATTTGTCAAATCTCGCGTTCACCATGACATCCCTATTCTATATCCATCTGTCTCCTTCCTTGCGTAAACACCAACTTCTTTTAACATTGTTATTTTTAGGTCATCTATACACTCATCTATTTTCGTCACATCTACCCCAATAACTTTCCGCTTCTTACATAACACTCCTAGTCTGTACGTCTGCAATTTATGTTTGGTAGTCTGTTGTTATACTTACATTCATCTTTTGCCACTATTTCAAGGGTGATTTCGTCGTGGTCACTGTGTATATTCCCAGTTACCTTCTAATTTCTTTAGTCTGTTTCTTATGTTAAATCTAATGATGATTTTCCATTTTCACCTCTGAAAGTGTTCACTCCATACTCATTACATATCTTTTTTTTAAATGGGGCTTTAGGGCTTGTCAACATCGAGGTCATTAGAGCCCATTACATGTCTTTAGACCCTTTTGAAGAATAATATTCTCCATTTTCCTGCCCCTTTTTGATGTTTTCATATATCCTCATAATGTTGAACAAGTGTTAAAATCACCGCAAAGTATAATATCTTCCCGCTCATACTCTTACAATATTTCTTCTATCACAAGCAAATCCTGCGTAATATCCCCAATATGTTTTAGGTAACAATTTACTAATATTACTGTCAATTCGCCTTTATTTAGCATATATGTTTTAATTCAATTATTACTGTGTCGTTTGATTTTTAATATCTCCACTTTACAATTTGTTACTTATAGAGCACAATGAATATCACCTTCATAAATTCTCCGATATGATAGTGGCACATGGCATGGTCTATTATTTCAATCACACGGTTCTTGTACGTAACATATATCTATTTTATTTCTTTCCACAAAGTTCGATAATTCCGCACTACCTATTTTTCCCAGTTGTAAATTTTTTTGTCACTATATACCACAGTTCGTATTTCCCCTTAAGATTCTTTTTGCCAATATGTACTCTTCACAATTCTCATCTCGAACTGAGTCATCTCCTTTTCTCCCTTTCCATACACATTTTAAACATTTATTTTCTTGCGTTAGGTTGACACACTCATAAAAATTGCGTTCAACTGTTGCACAGTGGTCGCATGTTTCTTTTGGACCTCTACAGTACGGAATGGGATGCCCAAAACGATGATACCGGAAGCAACGTCGAGGTTCTAAATATTCCTCTATTCTGTCAGATCTCATGTTACAAAATATTTTTCCTCTTTTCATGACTCTTTGAAAGAACTTGCCATCTAATTCAATGATCCAATTTTATACACCTTGTCTTTTATGTTTTCTTCTACTCAATACTCTAATGTCTACCTTCTCATCATTATCTGTCCTTATATTTTGACTTATTTGTTTTAACACCTTTTCCTCATTTCCTCTTGGATTCCAGACAAGATTATATTCGGTTTTTTCTTGTTTATGTCTCGTAGACGCACATCCGCGTCCTGTGTCACTAAATCTCTTATCATTGCTACCTCTCCCTCATTGTCTAATGTTACTTTTAGGGTGGCATCTTTTGTTTCTCTCGAAGATAAAATGTTTAGAGTCATATCCTTCTCTTTCATTTTTGTCATTATCTTTTCCCTTACATTTATTTGCGTACTCCTATAATTTTTATCTAATATTACAGTTTTCCCCCTGTTCTCTTCTAGTCTATATCTTTTTCCCGGTTCTACAATATGCGCATAAGTTGGTTTTTGGGTCACGATCTTTTTTTATCTCTTGTAACTGCTCCTCTATCTCTTTTTCTACTTTATTCGTATTTATGCTCATTGCCTCCTCCTGTTCCCCTCTTTTCTCCATTAGCACTATCACTCTTTTCAAGTGTATATTTTTCCATTTTTTCAATAGTTACCTTTATTTTTTCTTCAAATTCGGTATTTTTTTACATTCAATTTTCTTAGTAATAGCTTCCAATTCCTTTCTGACATCCACCCCAAATCAGTTTTCTCTGGTCTTGATTGCTGTGACAAGCATATTCATTCTTTTATCTATCACAAACATGATGCTCTCTTCTACTCCCAGCAACTTTCTATCATATTCATATACCATCGTTGTTTTCAACTGATGTTCCATATCATTGATTCGTTCATTGAGGTTTATAGGTATTCTTTCTTCCATACTACTTATTTCTTCCAAATACTTTGTCTTTCTTTGAACTTCTTCCTTTTCTCCCAGTAAGTTCTGTAGTTCATTCCCACAAAATTTCAACTCCCTCAATTTTTTGATTAGTGGACTGGATAGCGTATCATAATTAATCACTTTCTGTAAATCATACGCTTTTTTAGCTCGTTTTAATCATATCTTTTCCTTTTAATTGAACTCATTTTCCTGAATTCTATTCACTCATCCGAAAACTCTTCTGAAACATCTCTCCAATAAAACATTATCTAAGCTACAAACGTATGTTTACTCACAATGTCTACAAACTAATAGCTCACGACACTTATCAAAGGGGGTCATTGGTTTGGTCCGTGTCTTGTCAATTTAATACAAAAGGACGTAAACTTACACAGAAGATACGTAAATATAAACAATCAATACGTAAACATAAGAAACGTCTAGTTATCATAAAAAGACTGCTGTTTCATCTCTACTTTGTCAACTATTCTACCATGTGTTAAACAAATCTCTTATTTTCCTTTGCCGTGGATCCTTTTGTTTCCTCCTATTCCACCGTCACATACATTCGCCAATGATTTCACCACGTGCAATTTTCTTTTGCTCGATACTATCTTCTGGTTACCCCGCCGGGGCTCCTTTCCCACACGTGCCGAACAATATCACAGCTTCAAATCAGTTAAAAAATTAACTTGCATTTACTGAATTCAAATACCTTTTTTCACTAACTGATCTGTGCTCATACACACGAGACACGTCTTGGCGGTCGCTAAGCAATCATCAATTTTAAAACTTGCTACTTGGCGCTGCAGTTACAACTCTTCGCTGTTCGCAGGATGCTCGCACCAGTATCCTCGACAAACCGTCGCCGTATTCTCGGCTAGTCGAGTGGGATCGGTTTCACCCTCCCCCATGACTACGTGTTGACACATATTTTCATCCTACCGTATAAGCAATAACACAGCAGTTTCATAAATCGCTTGATAGTGACAAAATATCAAATAAATGAAAGGAAATAGCTCAAAATATTATGGAGCAACATTTTACGTAGAAAATTTTCAAAATGCTAATTAAATAAAAATGAAATATCTCACGTGCTGTGAAGAAACACAACACTTTTCAAACTAAAACGGAGGAAAAATAATACAGAAATATCAAATCTGAAACTTTTAACCACAGTCAATATTAATTGTTTTTTGTAAAACAGGTAAACACAGGATCATTTAACGTTTGTCTTTGACATCTAGAAGAAAGAACAAAATGATTAAATTTGAACATTGAATTTGCCTTAACTTTGTTAGATAAAAATGTATATAAAAACATTTAGACCCGCAAAATCATTGTTCACGATATACCAAGTATTTCAGTAGAGCGGAAGGGTTCCCGCATTAGCGTTCTCTATTCTTGCCACGGTCAGTTCCTCCGAACTGGCACTGAACTTCTTTTCCTGATCCCGTAAAAGAACACCGAAGGACCCACCTTCTCGGTGCGCGGAGGAAAGAGAAAGGTCTCAGTAGGGATTCCCGCAAACTGGGACATAAACCCAGGTTTTATACGGGCTGATTGTGGACTTTGATATCTTCGAAAATCCCAAAAATGATTTATTTAACATCAATATCGGTCGTATTTTGATTATGTTTATCTGCTCTCATTTTCATCCTTCTTTCATACCCCAAGGGTGCAGTATTATCTATAACGTGGACTGAATGTGAACTTACGAAGAGTCCAGTGTCCTTATCCTACTAAACGGCACCGAAAACTATGGTTTCAATTCTAATACCGGATTTTTTCATTATTTTTACACGTCATCCCTTCTCACCCCTGCCCTAGGGGTTCCAGAGATGTCTTACCCCCTTAGTGGTGGTTCGGCAAGTAGCACAAAACACTCAATAATATCTTTTCTCTCAATATCCTTAAGTTCTCTAAACACATCACACAAAATAAAATCCTTTCTGTCTCTGATATATGGACGTGGCTGTGCGACGTTCCAAATTTCAAGTTTCTAGGCATTGTAGTTTCTGATAGATAGATACTGCAAAGATTTGAACTCCCTCCTCCTCAGGTAGGGTAATTCTATGTGAAATCGAAAAAAATGGGACCTTCATGACTCAATATTATATAACTGTTATTGAAATTGAAAAATAATAGTATACTGAAAGTGAAAAACAAACAAACAAACAATTCGTGAAAATTTATTACGAATAAAAAGTTATTACAATTTAATATTAAATGAACAAATTATATATTCCTATTTTCTATCAAATTATATACAGTACCTTCAAGTTTATGGTAACATGTAAAGAAACATTAAATTAAACTTGACAAACAGAGATTGAAACAGTTTCAAATCAGTCGATTTACTGTGCATTGCTATACAAAATATTTATTTCAATATGATTTCATACTCATCCCATCTACAAATTTCATACATATGTATTATAATGGTTCTTGAACGCGATATATTTCTTTAAAAAATTTAAAGTTCAGATTTTGAATGTTAAAAGGACTGTTTTTGAAACATTAAAAAAATGTTTTTGTTTTAACATAATTAAGTTGCACATAATATTTAAGTTGCATTCTGAAGAAAATGTCACAAATCTCATCTCTCTCCGTCAAATACTTTTGAAGATAGAGATATTTAAAGACTTCAAAACGCATAGGAAATGGCGTAAATATACAAATTTTGATGATTAATGTAAGAGAGACAAAAAAATCGTATTTTTTCATATAAAACAATATATCTATCAATAGTTCACAGATGAGTTGGTGGGTGAGGAACAGTGTGATTGTGGACATGAAGAAGAGACGAGAGCCCGTCTTTTGGGAATGTATATTCTATGGACAAGAACGAACGAATTACCTCAAGATGATGATTACGATAGGAATAACTGAGATGGGAACAACATGATTGCAACAGAGAAGCAATATGGAATATTTAAGAAATACATAAACGATATAAAGGAAATAAAAGGAGGTATGAAAGGCTGAAAGTATAATTAAGCCCACCTATCCGTGCTTGAGGAAGAGTACCGTTCAGAAGGACAAACAGAATAAGAGACAGAAAAAGACGTGGAATTTCGGAAGATGGGGACGCGACAAGAAAAAAGAAACAACTAATGAAAAATAAGTTTTATCAATGTCGAAAAATTATCTAATTTTGAGACACGAAGATTCAATTTTGGCCGATTTCTCATGGAGTGACCCGATATATATTTGCAAACGCTAAAATAAAATTAGTTAATACAACTATACACGGCAACATGATTTTGGGATTTGCAAGATTTTCAGTGTTCGCTGATATTTTGTGCATGTCAATTAAAAATATTATCTTCATGAAAATCCTTGTGATATAAAAAAACACGTCAAAGCAAAATGTCAAATTTTGTGACAGTCAAAGTGGGAGATTTCGCCAACTTAAAAAAATGTCATTTAAGACACTGAAATTTGAATGAGGGCAGATTACTGCTGGTTTTTCATGAGAGATTTTTCTGTTTCATGGAAGAAGAATGCCATGAGACGTCAATTTAAACGACACCAAATGCCCTAATATTTTTGCTTATGACTTATTCATTCCATTGTCTTCAATATTTTTGAATTTGCATTAAAAAAATGATTTTTCTTTTTTCATTGTATTTTATCAATATTAAAAGGATATTTCCTTACAAATAGTGCCACAAAAAACTGATATTGGACTACATTATACATTTTCTTTTTCTGATTGTAAAATAACCTGACGTGACAGAGTAAAATTTATGTCAGTTTTGAATTACAGCTATTTTATCCTAAATCACCTAATTCTATCAAAACCGCTGGCACAACGTTGAATTTTGTAGGTGTGTATTATCCGAGTCCACAATAAACACTAACAATGAAGTATATCTTTGGTTTGATTAGCGAATTATGTTTTGGAATTGAATCAAGGAGAGGAAGGGATTGTTACAAAATAGGATAAGGGCAGGTCAGAGAGTTTCGCGGGCAAGGCATCCATAGATTAAAAAAACTAACGGAAGTTAACAAAATTTTCAAGAAATTAAACGTGGTCTAAAATTTTATAAGTTACGTGTTTAAAATAATAAAGATATTATCATTCTAATAATGTATTTAATAATTATAAATTAATTATTCATTTACAACAACTAAAATACCTCGGTGAATTCTTATCACCGCAAACCGGCAGATTGCTTACCAAGTCTAAAACAATCTAACAACCCGGAGACATTCTAATAGAAAAAAAACAATCACAATTTATCAGTTACTCATTCTAGTTTTATTAACATTTACTGTAACTCATTGTAAAAATATTCTAAAATTATATATGAAGACAATAAACACCTATAATCACAGAATAATAATTACAGACTCATTAACAATGAAACAACCCATCACATATAACGTAACTCGTAACTTTCTTACAATCACGAACTACCAAAAATTCATTTACGTAAGTTACAACCGACTAAAATGACAGCTTTTTACTCAAAAATATTGTTTTAGATAAAATAATAGCACTATATTTTCTTTTTTCACAGGGCATGTGACTAAATATGACGGAAAATAATAATTAAACGTCGCTTTTACAGTAGGAAAACGATATAAAATAAACGACATAAAAGTGATCTAATGACCTTGACGAGCCCTAAAGCCCCAAGGGAAAAAAAGAAGATATAAAATATTTTTAATGCGCTACACAAATTCGGGCTCACGTTACAGATCAAGAGGAAACCTTGATTTTCATGTGAAAGTACGTAGCAATTGTTACTTTCTTGTGGTAAATTCTTTGAAATCGAGGGATGTATCATACTATTTTATTTCCCACCATTCCTTCATCTTTTTGCACATACGCCCTTAATAATAAATTAATAATAATCGCGTAGGCGACGGACAAACCCAAAACCATATCTTTCGAGACAGATGGCAAAAGTTACCCCTACTCCAGCCACTACTTCACGAGGATGGGGCTACAGAATTAATAAACACAACCGTGTAAATTTGAGTACACAAAACTAAATTAATTTGAGTCATAAGATAACAATCATGCAAGAAAATAGTTTTTGAAATTGTTATAAGTTATTTTAAAAGTACTACAGCAATGGCATGATAAAGTACAAGACGGATTTAACTTTTATTGAAATCAATAAATTCTATTACAGTCTAGAAGCACTGGTGCAGGAGGTAGTTTTTAACCGCGGACTTGAAGAGATTCAATTTCATAATGTCTTTTATATTCTTGGGCAGGGAATTATGTAGAACGATTCCCGAATGATAATGTCCTTTTTGGCAAAGAGTGGTTGATACTCTAGGGCGATGAATATTAGTACTATTGCGAGTATTCTGTTCGTGAACGAGACTGTTTCGTATAAAGCAAGGGAGGCACTTCAGTAATTCGGTCTTAACAAACACGACTGTTTCATAAATATAAAAGCAAGGAAGTGTTAGGATATTTAATTCCTTGAATAAAGGTTTACAAGAGTTTTGGGGGTGAGATTTACAAATTATCCGAACTATCTTCTTCTGAATTCTGAAAGTTCGAATCCTCTGACCGGAATTACCCCAGAAGGTAATGTCGTAACGTAAATGGGAGTAAACCTTCGCAAAATAGACGCAACGGGAAATACGTGGACTAACTGCTTTAAATAAGTTTCGGAATGCGTAACATAATTTGCTTAATTGAGAATTAAGAGTAACAACGTGACAATTCCATTTGAGGTTGTCTTGAATATGGAGACCTAACAATTTTGTATTCGTACCAGTTTTTAATTGTGTTCCGTTTACAGAAAGAGAAACCTGGGGTAAAGATTTTGTGATACTATTGTGAAATGACAGACACTGTTTTGTCAGTGTTTACAATAAGACGATTTGCATGAAACCAAACCGAAAGGTTACACAAAACTTTTTGAGCGTTTACGTGTTTACATAGCAAATTAGTGTCATCAGCAAAAAGAACCATGTTGCAATGCGATGTGGATGATATGTCGTTCACATACAATAAAAGGAGGATAGGACCGAGAATTGGACCTTGGGGTACTCCACAAGTAAGTGGCTTTGTTTCTGAAAGACAACGCTCAAGTATTTTATTTTTAGTATAGGATATTTCGACCTGTTGATATCTATCTTTTTAATAAGAAGTTAGCCATTGATGTGGAAGTCCACGAATGCCTAAAGAATGCAATTTGGAAAGGAGAATTTCGTGATCGATGACATTGAATGCTTTGGATAAACAAAAAAAAAACACCCTCTGGATTTTCTCCACGGTCTAGAGATGTGGTAACATCGTTTAAGAAGGAAAATATGGCGCTTGTAGTGGAAAAGGATTTCCTAAAACCGTGTTGATCGTCAGAGAGAATGTTATTTTTTGATAAAAATCTAGAAGACGCTTATAGAATAATTTTTCTAGGATTTTTGAGAAAATGGGTAGTAGAGATATTGGTCGGTAATTTCCAATATTGAGTTTGTTTCCTTTCTTGTGTATAGGTTTCACTTTAGCTCTCTTAAATATGCTAGGAAACACCTCTTCCGATAAAGAACTATTAAAAATATTTATGAGTGGATTTAATATCGCGTGGGATGAAAATTTAACAATAAACTCGGGTATATCATCTATGCCTGTTGAAAATTTGCTTTTTAATGAGCTAATGATTCTCATGACTTCACTGGCGTTAGTGTCGGAAGTGAACATAGAATTGGGTACGTGCGTGGATGTAATTGGAGGACATTGATTTGGATATATTGAATTCGTTATTTTACCTACTTCTGAGAAGAAAGAATTAAACAAATTTGCGATGTCCTGAGGATTTGATACGATTTTACCATCGTTTTGTAGAGAAATATTTTCCTGGCGATTTTCAGAAGTTGACGTGTAATTTTTAACAATATTCCACATAAACAATGAAAGGGGATTAAGAACATTGGCCTTATTATCTCACGACTTAGGCCAGTTTTCCAGGACGTTTTATAACTTAAATAATTATTATGTTGGAATATATAACTCGGGCGACAAACCATGTTCCTTTTTAATAATAACGATCGTTAAGTGATAACACCGAGCAATAATTATGCGTGATTTTCAGTTTTCTGATTGTAAAAATAGTCAATTTTTAAAACAAGTAATTTACGAATGTTGATGTCATCAAGATTATTGAACGTATCTTATACAGTGTTTAGTTGTCAATATCTATGTTACCATAATCGAGTCTTACATACCTAATCATGTTTTAGGCCTTAACTATTCTACAAAGCCGCGGGTCAGAAGATATCACTCTGGAAGCTACTCACTTCAAGCATTTTCAACAACTGATATACTTAGATATCCAAGGTTATTCGTCGAAGTCCCAGCCACAGATAAAAGAAAATTTGTCAGATAACAGACTCATAATGTCTAATAATTTATTAGGTCCATTAACTTCTTTAAAATATTTAAGTCTTCAACATATTAGCATTCAATCTAAAATCTTTAAGAAGAATGAGATACGTCATGAAGGATATTATGTTCCCGAAAAAATGAGAAAAGACAACGGTATTCCCAAGAGTGTCTACATTGAAGATGGAAGACAACTGAAAAGGAATAGAGAAGAACCTATTGCCAGTCAAATTTTAATAAGATCCAATCGATCACAAAAAATGTTACCTTATAAAATTCATAGAGAACAGAAACAGGCAAGGCTGTCAGTATTTGCAGGTCTGACCAATTTAGTTGGATTGCGTGTCATCGAATGTGAATTACATGAACTTTATTGGGAAATGTTTCATGGACTCAATAAAATTGAATTTTTGTCTCTTGAAAAAAACGAGCTTCTTTTTCTACCAGAGTTCGCATTTTATGGTACACCACATTTAAAAGTTTTATCTTTAGCCCATAATAAACTTTTAAATATCCAAAGCACTGGTTTAGCAGGATTACTTGATCTCCAAATATTAGACTTGTCTAACAATAATTTTTCACATTTATCTGAATTTTCATTGCCACCATTTCCCAACTTGCAAAAAGCTTATCTATGGCACAATCCCATAGAAGCAGTTTTTCCAAGCACTTTTGAAATAATGAATGATACGAAGTCTCTTTATATAGGAAGTTCTTTTTCTCCTCTTGAACTTCATTCAAATTCCTTCCACGGTTTAATTCACCTGAACAAGTTAGTAGTATTGAACGTGGAAATTGAGATTTTGGAAAAGGATCAGCTTACAGGTATGCCACAACTAAAAAAATTAAAAATTACGGGAAATATTTCCTCCATTTTATTTGATGCCTTCCTTGCTGTACCCTTGTTAGAGATTCTAGAGCTTCAGCTTTGCAATATAAAAGCTGTATCTTTGGATGCTTTCATTGGACTTAACAAATTGAGAGTACTTGATCTCTCTAACAATTCATTAGATTCTCTTCCCCTTGGAGTATTTGAACATCTATTTTCTCTACAGGAGTTGTATTTACAAAATAATAATCTTGCCGGGCTTCCTGAAGGATTTTTTACAACATTGCCTGCTAAAATGGTTCGTTTGGAAGGTAATTTATGGGACTGCACTTGTGACATGAAAAACTGGTTGGCGTCTACTACAAACAGAGTGAAACAAGTAAAATCCGTAGCTTGTGAAAACGATAAAATATGCTCACATCACAGTATAACATACGTATACGACCAGAAAGTGGCACCACAATGTCACAGTCCGAAAAAATACAAAGGCTGGAGCGTTTACCATGTACTGCGCAACGTGTTACACTGCAGTAAGACAAAGTACCAACAATCGAAAAGAAAAGAGTTCATTCAAAAGAAGTATGAGGAATACGAGAAGACGAGGAAACGAGCCAAATATGAAGAATCATCTCATAAAAGAAAGAAATACGAATTGTTTCAAACCATGAACACAAAACAACAAATGGAAGTAATCAAGAAGAAAATACAATACATCACCTCTCAAAAGGAAAAGTCTCACTTCAAAATTTATTTTACAAATAAAACTTCCTCCATACAACCAGTACGCTACAACACAACTGAAGGTAATTCTGGTACTCTCAAATACTCAAACAGAAATACAAATCTACAAAAAATAGAACAAAGTGAGGACAACAATTTTTCTATACTATATTCGGAAATCAGCGCAATGAAGCAAAACCGTTCAACCGTTGAAAATTTAGAAACATCTGGGTCAATTAAACATTTATTAGATTCAAACCAGATGAAGAAAAAATGGAAAGAAGACCAACAAAGAAAACGGCGACAAAAGATGAATTTACAGATATATTACCCAAAGAAAATTTCGTGAAGTGTATATAGAGTAGCAAAATTTATTAGAGCTACCAGCAAAAAAAGGTAAAATGAAATCGCTCGCAAATATGATTTAACTGCTATTTATTCTATTGTTCTTTCACACTGTATAATTTTTTTCGCCAATAAAGGTACAAAATAAAATATGTTTCCGGCGACTTTGGTTTTATTCTTCCTGCAACTCAGCCTTGAATCTGCAAAATAAAGGCGGACCGCGGTCTCCCACATTCAATCTTTTGTCAATTGTATCATTCGCTCCCCAACCCGAATTCCATCTCGCATCTCCCACCGGATAGCTACTACTTAAATGCGGTAGCCAAATGCATTCGAGAGGTCGGAGCATATTTGAGGCTATAAACTATGCGGTACTAGTGCAGCGTAGTGGAAAGTATTTAAGGCGCTACCAAAAATGCGAAAATGTTTGTGAAATCGGCGAATTGCGACAAATTTAAAGAGTCAGGACACTTTCTATTGCTACCAGTTTGCACAGGGTCATTTACCCGTCGATGCAACGAGGCTTAACAACATACATTCTTAGGCTCCCTCCTAATTTAAGTCAGGAAAATATAAACGCCAAGGATTGCATAATATTTTTGACAATTCTATTTATTAATATTTTGTAATTCACGTAATGCTACTTTTGAAAGAATTCTAATTTTATTTATAGTTATGGTAAATAGTGAGTAATATTTGTTCATTGTAAATATTATTTTAACATCTTTCACACACTTTTCATAACTTTATTAATACTAGTATTTTTGAAAAATACAATAAGTATTTGAATTAATTTTCGCATCACATCAAAATACCTTCCCGCTGTAGGTCCAGTATTCACTTAAGTAAATGGAATTTTCATCTGCTTAGAGTTAGTATAATTAGTCCTGAAGTGATAAAGGAAAACTAATTTTGCGTGATTACTCGGTACCTCATGCCAGGTCCTTCGCACACGATGCAACGCAACTCCAATGGTATATAGCAATTCAAGGTCCACTTTACACGGAGGCGAGGCGTGTTAAAATACATCAACTTAACAGTAATTCAAGTAGATAATCCAATTAAATGCACTAATCCAATTAAATACATTCAGTGTTTTGTGCATTTAACAAAGATAAAAACTGTCTTTCAATCGTAAAATTTGCACGAATAGTTTAGATTTCACAAGCGTTTTAGTTGTACAAGCAGTCGCGGCCGACGCTGCTGCCCCCGTCGTGTGACCTCGGGGGGGCTTGGCAAGCATTTGACTAACGGGCTACCTTGTGGTGTATCACGTGAAACAAACATTTTATACTTAAATTAGTGTATTTAAATCACGCGCCACTTTAACGGAAACATGGCGGATCTTGGTTGTGGGAATAGTTCGGCCACACACACTCTAGATGAACTCTGATGTCCCTGCGTGAGCGCTTTTCGTACATACCATGGATGCCAGCTTCTGTGTATGGTCTCCTTGGTTCCATCAATTGTAAGCAAACTTGAAACTGCTTCCACATTTGACGGACCACTAGAAGACCAGTAATTGCGAACATACTCCTATTAAGCAGGAGGTCCCGGGTTCAAATCCCGGTACGTCGCAATTTTGACGGACTGTTGACTAGCTCTTGACGTTGTGTACTCCTATTAAATCGCTGCGACGGAAAAAGGTTTTATTACGCCGCTCTTAAAGTAATATTTTCTAAATTTTCATCATCATTTCGGAATTTTCTAACAAATAATACATTTAATATTTTTAACGACAATAAACTTGCGCTGTGTACAAATCATTTACCACGTTTTGTATTCTTAATCTCACAACGCCGACATAGGAAATATAAAACAAATTAAAATTATATCTATTGATGATAAATCGTAACTATTCAATAATACTGAATTCGAGATTTATTGTTCCGATAGGTCTCGCCCCTAGGCACTTTGTTTTACTTTAGAAGTAAATGATACATAAATAATAAACTTTATTGTAAAAAAACAGTTACAAACTGCGTATGACCACGTGGAGGACAATAAACTAATTTACAGTACATATTTCTTCCGTGTACCCTACACGTGGAGAAGATATGATAACTTGCGGTCAGGTGAAATTGGCGACGAGCCGGGAATCGAAACCGGGACTCCTGCTTTGATCTCACGGATCGCACATGTAGGGTACACGGAAGAAATATGTACATAACGAACCTTATCACGTAGGTACGTATGAAATTGGTAATAAAGTGCCCACAACATATTGTGCCGCCTGGTTCACTTATCTCCTGTATGGGGATGTGTATCAAGTCTTCCGTCGTTTAGGTCTGGGTGGAAATGGTGTACAGTTGTGGAAGGCGAAAGGGATGTGTAGTGGTTAACACCCCTGCGATCAAATCAGTTGTCCCGGGTTCGATTCCCGGTTCGTGGCCATTTTCACCTGACCAAAGGTTATCAAACTAATTTACTCTTCGAAAGCAAGCAAGGGATCATGCCTTCAATTCCGATCAAGGGCCCTAAGGCAGAGATGGATTTAACATTTCAATACACTATTAACAATAAAAATAGTTCGCACGTGTTATAGCATTACCATAATACCAACAAATTTGTATATAATACACCAAAAAAGTAATTTCACCAGTACATATTATCAAATTATAGAAAATTCGGAAAATATTGTTGATAAATCGTAGCTATTAAATAACACTAGATTCGCGAATAATTATTTAAATAAATGCCACCCCTATTATCGGATTTTCTATTATAGACCCCTCACTTTGAATTGCTGCAGATGCCACACAAAAAATTGTAAAAAAAACCTAATTAACACCATTTAATTTGTCATGTTCGGCTTATACTCAAGTTTAAAAAATGGTTGTAAGAATAAATAATACTGTTTTAAAAACAGAAATGTTTCTAAAAACGTAAAAAATTTACCGGTTTTCCCGAAAAGTCGAAACTACAATTTTTTAATAAAATAAACTAATAGTATCAAAAATAATTCTTATTCAGCGAGTGTTAACCATTATGTTTGTTACATTTCAAAATTTTGACCTCCTATTGCAAAATATACTGAGTTATTAACCTTTTCCAAAAACACTGCTTTAAATGACCAGACATTATTAAGGAATAAAATTTTACTGTCGCACTCAGAAGAATGCCATGATCACGTTACAATTAAATGTAAAATGTAAGGTCTGTTTTTTAAAAAGTATTATTCCTTCTTAGAACCATTTTTTAAAACTTGAGTATAAGCAGAAGACCAAGCCAAATTTGATGGTGTTAATTAGTTTTTTCTACAATTTTTTGTGTGGCATCTACAGCAATTCAAAATGAGAGTCTACAATTAAAAAAATCCGATAATAGGCAAAAGCCTAGCGACTCTTCACAAAAAATCCGCCTCTACCCGAAGGAAAACCAAAGAAAAACCTGGGTCAGGATGGAACTACAGAAGGAACATACACAACCGTGCCAAGGTTACCTACATATAAAACTATATTTAAATGAATAATAAGACATAATACAAGCATGCAGGAAAATAGTTTTGATATTTAGCAAGTATTACAACAATGACGTGACGACTTCAATTTTTATTAAAATCAATAAATTCTTATACGTTGAAGAAGCACTGGTGCAGTAGATAGTTTTTAACCGCGGATTTGAAGAAATTCAATTTAATAATAGCTTTTATATTTTTGGACAGGGAATTATAAAGAACGATTTCCGAATGATACGGCCCTTTTTGGCAAAGAGCGGTTGACACTCTAGGACAATGAATATGATTCCTATTGCGGGTATTGTGTTCGTAAACAAGACTGTTTGGTTGAAACAAGGGTGGCGCTTGAGTAATTCGGTGTTAATAAACAGAACCGTTTCATAAATATAAATGCAGGGAAGTGTAAAAATATTTAATTCCTTAAATAAAGATTTACAAGAGTTTCCGGGTGAGATTTACAAATTATCCGCACAATCCTCTTTTAATTCTGAAAGTTTAGACACTCCGTTGAGAATTAACCCAGAAGATAACGCCGTATCGTAAATAAGAGAAAAAAATTGCNTTGGACGCTCCGTTCGGAATTAACCCAGAAGATAACGCCGTATCGTAAATGGGAGAAAAAATTTGCAAAATATACGCAACGGGAATTATGTAGACTAACAATATTAACTAAGATTCGTAATGCGTAACACAATTTACTTAATTTGGAATTGAGATTGTCTTGAATATGGAGACACTAGAGAATTTAGACACTGTTTGTGTTTACAATGAGGTGATTTGAATGGAACCAAGCCGAAAGGTTAGAAAAAACGTTTTCAGCGTTGGTTAGTAAATTAGTGTTATAAGCAAAAAGAACCATTTTGCAATCTGATGTGGATGACACGTCTTTCACACACAACAAAAAAGAGTATAGAGACGAGAATTGAACCTTGGGGTACTCCGCAAGTAAGTGGCTTGATTCTGAAAGGCAATGCTGAAGTACTTTATTCTTAGTATATGATATTGCGACCTGTTGATATATATCTTTTAAACGAAGTTAACCTTTGATGTGCAAGTCCACGAATACCAAAAGAATGCAATTTTGAAAGGAGAATTTCGTGATCGAGGGCATCGAATGTTCTAGATAAATCACGAAATACACCCTGAGGATTTTCTCCATGGTCAAGAGAAGAGGTAACATTGTTGAAGAAAGAAAGTATGGTTCTGATGGTGCAAAAGTATTTCCGAAAACTGTATTGATCATAAGAGAAAATGTTATTTTTTGAGAGAAAACCTAGAAGACGCTTATGGAACAATTTTTCTAGGATTTTTGAGAAAGTGGGTAGTAGAAAAATTGGCCGATAATTCTCAATATTGTGTTTGTTTCCTTTCTTGTGTAAAGGTTTCACTTTAGCTCTCTTAAATATGTTAGGATATATCCCTTCTGATAAAGAACTATTAAAAATATGAGGGTTTTTATTATAACGGGGGACGAAAATTTACCACTAAATTCGGGTATATCATCTATGTCTGTTGAAAATTTGTTTTTTAATGAACTGATGATTCTCATGATTTCACTGGCGTCAGTTTCAGAAGTGAACATAGAATGTGGCACGTGGGTGGATATATTTGGAGGACTTCGGTTTTGAGATATGGAATTCATTATTTCATCTATTTCTGAGAAATAAGAACTAATTTGCGATGTCCTTTGTATTTTATACGATTTTGCCATCGATTAGAAGGGATATGTTTTCTTCGCGATATACAGGTGATGTGTAATTTTTAACAATATACCACATGGTTTTGGTCTGGTTGCTCGATTTTAAGTATCTGCCTATCATTTTCGATAACTTTAGCTGCTTGGACTACTGTTCGTAGAATAAAATTAAAGTTACGGAAATAATCATGGAATTCGGGTGGTGGTTAGTTATAGAGTTTTGATAGATAAAAACGATGTTTGTTTTAGGAAGAAATTCTTGCCCCTTGGGTGATGAACGATATTATAAAACATTTTCTAATATAAATCGTAACAAAGTATTAAGTATGTCAAGGTAGTTTTGAACTTTGACACGTTGCTGATAACGAGCAAAATATGAAAAAGTAGGTTGTGAATATGAAATATAAAAGACGGAGCATTTTTCTTCGTTGGCAGTGTTTCAATGCGTGGAAAAAACACATATTGCAAACAATATATGTTCTAAGTGCAATATCAGCGAGAAATCAAATTTTAGTTTCTAGAACTTGGAAATCCAAAAAGCCGCATTAAAAGTGCAAAAAAATGCCACGAGAGACCATCGCCTAAAAAACATACTGAACTTTTGAAGAAGTTAGATTACTTTTTATAACGAAAAGTTTTTCTTTTAAAAATTGTGTTGTGTCTTAAATTAAGGTTACATAATATCCTCATTTCTATTCCTAGCAATACAAACTGAAAAGAGTGTTATTGTATTGTGACACATACAGTACGTTTATACTAAGTAAGTGCATATTACGGTTTCTGTAATAAATATTGTTCTAAAAGTATCATTGGATAAATTTTAGATGCTACATGAATGTATTTTGGTTAAAATATTGATTGCATATAATTTACGCAATTTCAAGTATATCAATTTTGACTTCCAGGAATAACCAGGCAACTGCAAGTTTCGAAGAAAAAAAACTGAGATAATCTGTCATATAAATTTGTATTTTGCTAAGTTTCATGTTTATTAGTCTCAACGATTCATAAATGTATATTCTTTTCGAAACAAGTATTGAAAATTCACGTACAAACCGTGAAAATTAAAACAGATCAGTATGCCTTGAATAGGAATAGACAAGTAACACCAATACAAAATTTTCTACAAAAACAACAACAACAAATATACTTACATATATATGAGTACTAACTTCAGAATTTAGATAAACAGGGTACAATAATAAAAACTCGATGACTCGAGGTAACCAGGTAACTATAATTACTTCTTTTTCATGTTAAAAAGTCATTATTTGACATACAAAGATGAACATTTTGTATACTTGAACTAAACAAAGCCTAGACATTCAAAATAATAATAATAATAAATTTATTGTCAAAAAAGCATTACAAACTGCGTATGACCACGTGGAGGACAATAAACTAATTTACTCTCCGGAAGCAAGCAAGGGACCATCCCATCAATTCCGATCAAGGGCCCTAAGGCAGAGGCGGATTCAAAAATTTCAGCAAAAGTTCCTAGATAAGATAAAAAGTTAGCTGCGAGTTATAATACATATATAATGTCAATATGTTTGTAATTTAACGCAAATATGTTTGAAAATTTACATGTACAAGTTATTATCGAACTATAGATTATTTTGAGTATAGTGTTTAAAAATCATAAGAGTTGAAAAAACCCCCACTAAATTGACGATTTATTGTTTCAATAAACACGCCCCTAGACAAAGCATAGAGAACCAGTATAAGAAATCCGCCTCTACCCGAAGGAAAAACGGAGAAAAATCCAGGCAAGGATGGGGCTACAGAATTAATAAACACAACCGTGTAAAAGTTGAGTACACAAAACTAAATTAATTTGAGTCATAAGATATCATGCAAGAATATAGTTTTTTGAAATTGTTATAAGTTATTTAAAAAGTGCTACAGCAATGGCATGATAAAGTACAAGACGGATTTAACTTTTATTGAAATCAATAAATTCTATTACAGTCTAGAAGCACTGGTGCAGGAGGTAGTTTTTAACCGCGGACTTGAAGAGATTCAATTTCATAATGTCTTTTATATTCTTGGGCAGGGAATTATGTAGAACGATTCCCGAATGATAATGTCCTTTTTGGCAAAGAGTGGTTGATACTCTAGGGCGATGAATATTAGTACTATTGCGAGTATTCTGTTCGTGAACGAGACTGTTTCGTATAAAGCAAGGGAGGCACTTCAGTAATTCGGTCTTAACAAACACGACTGTTTCATAAATATAAAAGCAAGGAAGTGTTAGGATATTTAATTCCTTGAATAAAGGTTTACAAGAGTTTTGGGGGTGAGATTTACAAATTATCCGAACTATCTTCTTCTGAATTCTGAAAGTTCGAATCCTCTGACCGGAATTACCCCAGAAGGTAATGTCGTAACGTAAATGGGAGTAAACCTTCGCAAAATAGACGCAACGGGAAATACGTGGACTAACTGCTTTAAATAAGTTTCGGAATGCGTAACATAATTTGCTTAATTGAGAATTAAGAGTAACAACGTGACAATTCCATTTGAGGTTGTCTTGAATATGGAGACCTAACAATTTTGTATTCGTACCAGTTTTTAATTGTGTTCCGTTTACAGAAAGAGAAACCTGGGGTAAAGATTTTGTGATACTATTGTGAAATGACA
>NNCF01133896.1:41730-52201 GCA_002313205.1 Laupala kohalensis | reverse complement strand
TGTTGAAAATTTGTTTTTTAATGAGCTGATGATTCTCATGACTTCACTGGCGTTAGTTTCGGAAGTGAACATAGAATTGGGTACGTGGGTGGATATAATTGGAGGACATTGATTTGGATATATTGAGTTCGTTATTTTACCAACTTCTGAGAAGTGAGAATTAAACAAATTTGCGATGTCCTGAGGATTTGTTACGATTTTGCCATCGTTTATCATACATATATACGAGCTGGTGGGCTGGGAGTCGAACATAGGGAAGAGGGCTGTTTTGGCAGCTCTGTAAAGCTGGAACAACCTTTAGGACACAATAAAGAAACTGATACGGGAGAAATTTGTTTTCATTTATTCATAATTAATTACCTATAAATACCATTTATTACTATTGACATATATAATTATTGTATTTCAAATTCAATAATTTTCAAATTGTTTTGTAGCTTTTTTTAGTACACATTTATTACCAATTTATTACTGCAAAAAGGAAATTCATTACTATTGTTATTAAACAAAATATTGTGGTTCTTTACCACAAAAGTGCAACTCTGCGACGCTGGCATAATCAATAGAGCACGACTCACAAAAACATACATGAACAACTGTTTCTCATTAATTACTAAATTATTACAATATAAAAATACATTGTTGACGTAAGAATTTATAAACAATAAACTCTTGCATTCCTGTAAAAGTACACGAGATGTAGGAAAAAATACACTTTCAAAAGGAATACAACACAAATTTCGAGGCATACAATATTAAATAGTTTCTTATAAAAAATAACGAAAATATAAACAATATAAAAAAATATTGGCGAGGTATTGTGATCCCGTAAGAAACAAAGTTTTCTCATTGCACTACGTTACGTTTCATATTCTTTTAAAATTATCATGTGGCTAACATTTATTATTTCAACAATTTATGAACAATTGAACCTATTGCATATCTGACACACAAACTTAGTTTTACAAAAAAAAAAATTATATATTCATCACCGTATAGTACAAGCATTGATGCAGTAATAAATTTCATAATTCTTGTTAAGATTTACCAATATATATTCTTTAAATTAATCATATTGTAATCTTATAGTTATCGTCTAATGAAAAGGAAAAATAATGTTCTCATTGCATTGCGTCACGTTTATTATTCTTTACAAATAGTCATCTGGCAAACATTTATAATAAATTGAAATATTTGGCTAAACAAGAACTATAATAGTATGTATATTAAATAACAATGAACTTTTCAAGCAACACAGAACATAGTTTTAACAAATTATAAGCAATTAAACCTGTTGTAAAATTGCCACATTAACTTAGTTTTACAGGAAACTTTTATATATTCAACACCGTATAGTACAAGCATTGACGTAGAAATAAATTTCGTAATTCGCCAAGATTTACCAATATTTACTCTTTAAATTAATCATATTTTAATCTTTTGGTTGTCGTCTAAAAAAATAAGAAGAATCATTTGTTCATCGCATTGCGTCACGTTTAATATTCTTTACAAATCACCATCTGGCAAAACATCAGTACACTGGGAACCCATTGGATTTCCATTTTGTTGTTGATAGTACTGATAAGTACAAAAAATAAATGCTTCAAACAGCTCAGGGTATCATAGATTTTAACTGGATCTGGTTTCGAAGGAAAGTGTTTTATTCCAAAACTGAGGTTTTGGATTACTTGCAGTTGCTCCTGTTATCGGTATTGAGTCATTTTCTTCATCGCCATCACAGGTAGTTTCATTATCAGGTGTCTCCCCGTCAGATCATAGTTCGGATTCAGGTCAAAATTCTAAATCTGAGTTCTCTAGTTGTTTCAGCATCTCTAATTGATTTATTGTAAAATTACGCAACAAAATTCACAAACTATTCGCAAAGATGTATTCGAACTTAGGTATTTGTCGAGTCCACACTGTCACGATAGTAATAGAACACACAAATAACTGAATTTTGACCACTCAAAGCAAACCAATACGAATTCGTGAAAATAACGATTGCTACAAAGAAAAATGTAACCATAACCCATGCAAAAAGACACCTTGCATTCAAGGAATCAAACAGTGTACTCCACATAAAACTTCCAAGAAAATTTCGGTAGCAACTAGAAACTGTCACAATTTTGTGAGGCCTGTCTGATCTCCTTAGAGCGCGATTAACTTATTGAAACAGCATTGTGCAAAAAGTGTTACAATTGTGACACCCTGGTCCGAAAGGGTTAGGACTCTCAAATGCGTTGTTATTCTTATAACAGTATGTTGAAAGTGTCTGCGTCATTCTGGCATCTGGAATAGTGCTTTATCTGGATTCTGCACAAGGTGATTTCCATGTTTGGTGTTTTTCAAAATGAAAGTTGGTCGAAAGAGTGTAATTAATCAGGAACCATTGTTTTCAATGAAATTGGAAAATGAAATATGTATTAAGTTAAACTTGAAGTTGAAAAACCCCTTCAAAATTAGTACGTTACATGTGTACGCATGCAAACATTTCAACAACAAGAATGTTGACAAGAACAAAGAAACAACGAGACCTCCGGTAAGAAAGAAAACATTTTCTATACATTGATTTTTAATAATATTTTTATTTCATAACAATTAATACTAATCAGTTATGTAGATATTTATAGTTGAAAAGGTCTCTTGATGAGCAAGAATATACGGTCACCGATACTATCAATGGACGTAGTGACAGCAGAACTATTGTATTCAAAATCTGAATTTGATAATTTAACCACGATTAAATTCTATAAGATTTCTAAAGGAAAATCTCCTTCAGGGAAGACATTTTGGAGATGTTTGAAACATGAAATTTGGGAGGATGATGCATCTCAAAAACGTTTTGAAACGACAAAATTACCATGTGGTTTTAAGTTCTCAAACCACTACATTGCTGTTCATGAAAATTCAGGATACATTAAAGGTATGTATATGGCATTAATTTTAATGTTCAAATTCGTTGCAGAAATGAATTTTTATTACACAACTACCATTTTTTATAACAAATTTTATCACTAGTTTAATTACAGGACTAACGAAATGTAACGTTTTACCAAACTTAAACTTAAACATTTTTTGAACGAATAATGTACCAAACATTTATTAAAAATTTGTTACTAACGATAAAAGAACATTGGGTTCATTGTTTGGCTAACTTCATATGAACTTGGTGAAACATTTTTAACGAAATTAAAATTAAACTTTTTGTGAACAAAAATATATCAATCGTTTGTTGTTATTCTTTTCTTTCTAACAATTTCATATAATTTGTTTTTAAAGTATTTTTTGCAAACTTCAAATGATCTCGGCGAAACGCTTCGTAAAAACGTGTTTCGTTCATTAAGTTATAATTTAAAATTTTGCAACACTTTATAATAATAATTTATTTACATTATATGTAATCTAGATAGACTCTGTTCACGTAATTACTATAAGGTGATGGTGGAACCCCGAAGAACCAGACACACAGTGCAACCAACTACACAGTGCAGACAACAAACCTAATACAATGTAAAATATGGAAACTGTCATGCACACTTTACTGGCCAAACTGGGAGGATATGTCTTAAAGCACATTACACGCACTGACTGACAAATCTCACTTTGCCTCACACCTCTAAGATTCATTTAACCCAGACACACACACACATACTACAAATAGAAAATAAAACTACAATATAATGTTTCTATAGTCAATTCACATTTACTAAGCACTAAACCATACACATTTTAAAGACAGCAGTATTTTTATTACTATAATAGCGTCATAGCAAATTTATACTTCATAAATCGCATATCAGTTACATCAAACGTTATGCATTTTGAAATATTTTTGCCAACTTGTAGTAAAGTAAACAAAGCAAACATTTGTTCAGAATACATACGTGGAGCATCAAATACTCAACCGTGGAGTTTTGTGCACTGCCAAAAAAGAACATTTGGGGAAAAATACATCGATCAAGATCCTCTGTCGGCAATACTGAAAATTTCAAAAAAACACCTATGTTAATGAAATCATGCATTCTTCTACTGTGCAGTTCACAGTAATTTATTGCATTGCGTGCCAAATTCATATTTTCAAAAATTAATGCGCAAGCAAATTGTGACTTTCCATTGACGCTTCTCGTGGTTTCACATTTTCGTATAACACGAGTAGTGGCAACATTTTTATGTATCTTTTGGTAATCAACATTTCGGGACAATTCAGCGAGGCACAAATGCTGACAGAGCGTCACACTGCAATTAATATAATTTTTTATTATGACAATGAAATAATTAGGAATCTGTAATTCACGGCAAATTGTCATAGATGTTTCTCGCGCTCTACTCAATGCTGTTAATAAAAAGAATTTTTTAACGAAGAAGTTTAATTTGTTTTATATTCCCTAGGACGGAATAATAACACAACGTAACTTGAGATGGCATTTAAATATAGAATAATTAACCTCATTGTAGTTTTAAAAAATAAAGAATATTTTTGGTTTTTGAAACCCATGATGTGTATAATAAAAATTTACAAAATATTTCTTTAATACAGACGTAATAAAACATTTTCTCTCGTTACGGTTTAATAGAGGTATGTTCGCCCGTACTAGTCTTTTATTGGTCCGCCAAATATGGAAGCAGTTTTAAGCTTTCCTACGATTGGTCGAACGAAAGTGAGCAGCTTTTTCCCCGTCGCAGACACGTGGCGTTGCAAACCTAACAGCTCCAAATCTCCAAGCACGCGGGACTTCGAATATTATTTGACCAGAACGGTACAAATGCGGAAAATGAAACTAGTGACTTGCGCTCCAACTCGTGGCATCAATGGGCATGTGATATTGAAAGAGAAGCTTCATCATTGCTAAGTGAAGAAGACGACTCTAGCAGAATCAATCCTTTTTATTTCCCTAAAACAGGAAAACTGCTACTTAAACATTTAGCAATTCTTCATGTTTTGGGAAATGTAAAAACAGATTGTTTTGACTATGGGTGGATTCCAGAGACGTTCGCCGTACTAAAAAGCAAGTTCAAAAGACTCGAAGATGTTTTCATGACTATTCCTCTGAGGGTTGACATGCTTCTACTAAAGCATTTGCAATTTTTGAGTGGACAAATTAAAATTAAAAATGTAATCTTAGATAATCTACAGTCGGAAGCTGATGTACCTCACGAAGATGCCCATAGAGAGAAGATGTGCATGATTCAATCCAAAACAGTTGAAAAGGTAATCACAGAGTCAACAAGTTGCCATACATGTGAAAATGGAGATAAACCACGGGGTGCACATATTTGTGCAAAAACAAGAGTACCGTCTCATTTAACAATGAAGATGAGAGATACGGCATGCGGAGAATTTGCTTCAATTGTGATGCAACGAGAACTACGCGACCATTAATTGCATTGCAGAGAATTGGAGAGGTCTTGCAAAAAACCTAATCAAAGTAAGAGTTTGTATTTTGGAGGAAATAAAACTCATCAAAGACTCCTTAACTTGGAAAACTCATCGGAATCTTCCAGTTTAAAAAATTCAAATTGTTTCTCTTCGCACGACTACGTGGTCAATGGAGAAACAATTATTTGTCTGTCACATGCGCATTCGATAGTTTTTTTCCAAGCCGTTTGTGCATGCAAATGACAACAAATTCTGGAAACAGGTAATTTTTTGAACCGTCTAACGTTTTACATTTACAAGTATTATCTTTCTATTTAGTGATTTCTATTGTGTACTGGTTCAAAATCTCGCAAAGAACGTGCTCTTCTTCCGAATGATTGAAGCTTACCAACGTGGCATAACTACTTACCGAATGAGAACGGAAACATTGTTTCATTTTGGCGATAAGAAATTTCGGGTTCAAACGTAATCAGAGTTGTATGTAGCACTGACGTGGGGTTTCTGGTAGAAAGTCTAATGAAACCGACACCGTCAATGCTACCAATATTAAAACCTGTTCAGAAGGATGTAAAAAATCAGGAGTTATGAGGTGCATGCAAGTTTATGACAGATTACTCCAACGAGATAAAACGCTCAGAATTTTCGCATCACGGGATGCAAATACTAAATTCACCCCTAAGCGGGAAATTAGTATATTCTAAAAACTGTTTTTTGAATTACATAAGTGAAAATAGAGGACTCAGGGTACACACCAATACTATCAAACCTCAAACATTAATGGATAACATTCTCAGTGGATACCAATGAGGATATCAGAAAAAATAGGAGAAATCTTACAAAATTCACGCGAGCAAAGCCTTTGGTACTCAGCTAGTTTCATATAAAATATGAAACCAATGTTCTGTATTGATTAAAGTTGCAAAAATAAACTTATAAACATATTAAATTGTTTCTAATTTAATCATATTGATAAAATAAATATGACTGTGTTTCAGATGATGATGTGATTCAGATAAGTACAGTGGAGACTCTTTAACTCGAACTTCAAGGGAAGGATTATAAGTTTCGAGTTAACGAGTTTTCGAGTAAGAGAAGACTTCGAGATAAGGGTATTTTTTAACATTATCAATTTCGACTTACAGAGGCATATATTATTCAAGTAATAGAGTCACGAGAAAATAAAAATTCGACTCAGAGATTCATTTTACTCCATTTATTTTGAACATTACATGTATAAAGATTATTTTACGGTAAAGGAAAACTTGAAAATATGCACATATTAAAAGAAATCTGTAATTTTCTTTTGAGTCAAGGAATTAACACATTCTTTGTCAATAGTGTTTTCGATGGCAAACAAGGCACTAAATACATTGTCCTCTGTATCACTGCATCTTTCAATGAAAGTACGTATCTGCAAAATAGTAGATTTTGCTTATTTTGCAGATATTGTCAGTTTAGGCGGAGATGGGTCTTCATCAGCTGCTTCGATTTCCTCAATTTTATTGACTGTCTATTATTTCAGCATTAGTCAGCATTTCAGTAGTAGCTACGTCATCATCGCAACCCACATATCATAAAACTCTATACTGGTACCTTGCATGGGAAAATATCTATTCCAATCTATTTCGAACAGCGGAATCTTCTGCAGCTTCGGATTGGACTGAAAATCCACATTTCGTAAAACAGTTGTATATTGTACCTTTAGAAATATTTCTCAAAGTCTCGCCAATCATTCTGGTTGCATGTAAACCACTGATAGATGGAGCTTTCTGTTCTTCCATGTCAGTTATCAGTTTCCTGACAACTTCCTTTCTGTATAAGGTCTTAAAAGTTTTTTATTATTCCTTGGTCCAGATGTTGCAATTTCGATGTTGTATTGGGCGGCAGGAAATGAACCTTCACTGCTTTGAGCGACGGAAATACCTTGTGTGCTGTACAGTTGTCAACAAACATTTTTCGTTTTTCTTTTTTCATTTTGTTATCAATTTTAATCAACCAGTCCTTATATACTTCGTCCGTCATCCAGGCCTTCTAATTTGCCTCGTAGTTCAAGGGCAGCGATTTGCAACCAGAGAAACGAGATTTTTTAGCCTTACCAATAACCAAAGGTTTCAGTTTCTCTGTGCCTGTCATATTTGTTGCTAGCGTGACAGTTAACCGCTCTTTGCCGTGCTTTCCTCCGTGACACTTCTCGTCTTTAAAAAGCAATTTTTGATCAGGAAGACACTAAAAAAAGGTCTGTTTCGTCAACGTTGAAAACATCGTTCAGATTATATGATTGTATTAAATCTTGCAGCTGTCTTCCATTCTTCACACACTTCATTATTGACACTTGCACTTTCACCACAACTATTTTTAACAGCTAGTTCACGACGCTTCTTAAATTTACATAACCAGCCGTTGCTAGCTCGAAAAGTGTTGGGACCCAATGATTTTGCGAATTCTTCAGCTTCTTCACGTAAAATAGGTCCACTTATGCTTATCTTTTTATCGTGACAGTGTTTAAACCACGTTAATAAACATTCTTCTACATCACGAAATTCTGCCGATCGTTGTCTCTTACAGGATGAGTTTTTACCGGATTCATTTTCAAGCATTATTGCAGCTTCATTTTTCATTATTGTTGATAAGAGTGCTTGGTGGTAATGCATATTGAGCAGCCACGTCTTTTTTCTTCATACCACTTTTAATCACTGCAATCACGCCAACGTTTTCAACTAGTGTCAATGTCTTTAACTTTCGTTTGTTACTCATTTTGCCTGACTAAATCAACGTTATATGTAAAGAGCACAAGAAGTAATGAATAATACTTTCAACGACGATGGCACACAGATGTTGACAATGGTCGTTACTAAGTGAGAACCAGGGTGAGGAAAGAAGATAGGGGGAAAAGGTCTGAGGTTTGACGCTTGAAGTAGTGCGCATGGAACATACACCAGACTGCGCCACCAGTCACCATATAGTTAGTGCAGCGCTCAATAGATGGCTGCAAGATCGTGTTCACCCATCTCCTATTGGCTGCTAGTGTTTGCCTTTGTTCGTTACTTTCTGCGTGTGATACTCAGGCGGTGCTGTACCGTGGCTGTACCTTATATTGTGCCGTAGGCAACGTTCGCGCATTTAGTGCTTAAATCCAGGAAATGTCGCGTATTTTGGTTTGTTGTATTCTCCAGGTGCTAATAAAGGAAGTGCTTCTGCGTTGTTGGGACGCTGGCTATCGTCCTCGCTAGTCTGTGATATGGGCTCCAGCAATAGGGCAGCACTGAAATTATTAGGTTCTTCCCCTTCCAACCCCTTCTTTCACCTTGAGGGACAGAAGGTTGTGACTCTTTTTGATGCCCCTCACCTCCTGAAATGCTGCAGATGTATTAATTAATTATGACATTGGATGCAGCATTGAAGGGGGAGGAGGCATCTTCCCAAGAGGTCGTGCTGAATGGCAGCACATTGTCTCCTACCACGAGGCAGATATTGCATCCTTTATGAGATGTGTTCCGAAGCTCACCAAAGCACATGTAAATCCGAACAACAAACAAAAGATGAGGGTGAAGTTTGCTACTCAGGTTATGAGCTACACCACCAGCGCTCACATACACCGAGCAGTGTCTTATGGTAAGTGTTCTTTGGAATTTCGATTTTATATGAAATGATTCATAACTTGAAATTTATTATTATTTTTCACCTTTGTTGTAGGCATCCTTCCAGGCTCAGCATTGGCCACATCGAGTTATCCGAATTTTGTGAACAAAATATTCGATAGCCTAAAAGGCTACTCGATTGGTCATGCTGGTAAGTATAAACGTACTGTGTTGGAACTAATGCTGTTTAATGACTTAAAATGAAGTTAAAACGTTGTGAGTTCTTTTCGCAAAAGATATACTGTTTGTCCATAAAATGTCATCTTTCATTATTTATTTCATTAGATTATGTAATGGACGTTGATTTTAGTAAAAACTGATTAATATTGGTGTTTTGTTAATAATAACATTGTGTGTTGCAGATGCCTCAAGTTTTAGACATGGCTTTGGTGATGCTTCGGGACATTTTGCCTTGTGGAAGGAGGCAATGGCAGAGATTACGGGGTGGGTATTTTACCCTAAAGAAGGAAGAAGACGTGTGAGAACACTTCCGTTTCAAAGTGGGCTAATTACCACCATGAATGGAATGGGGCATTTACTCCAGTCAGTAAAAATTTATAATGTTAAGGTTTTAAGTCCCCGTGCTATCAATCAGGATGCATTAGAGAACTTGTTTGACCTAATTCGATTACACTGAGGTTGTAATTATCAACACACTATGAGTTAGTTCATTTCTGCATTGAAGATTTGCATTATGAATGGACTAGCATTTTGCGACATTACTCGTGGAGCAAACTGTGATTCAGATGATGCACATCTTCTTTGCAATCTGAAGGAATTCATTTGTGGTGCTCATATCGTACAACAGGACAGTGTATCAGTGAATGACACCACTTCCAACGACGAACATGATGCTGAGCCTAAGTCTAATCAATTGTCAACTGTGGGGAACAGTTCTGTCGATTTTTCTTTGGCTAATGCAAGTGTCTTGTATGTTGCTGGATATGTTGCCAGGAGAGTTTTGAGTAGAGTTTCTTGTGATATTTGCAAAAGACTTCTCCTTACCGAGGATCCTGATGTCCATTTTCATGGTAGCATGTTATTCAGAGAATACACTGCTGATGAACGCAGACTTACTTATTCTAGTGAGGAGTTAGTACAGTCTGTGTCTCAGGGTGCAAACATCGTGGATGACATGTTAAATGAAAATCCACACATGCCTCGGGTTTTGCAAACTATCAAGGAATCACTACTTCCAAAGATTGAATTAGGTTGGTTGAATGAAATGAGTGCAAGTGAGAGTGAATGTTTGAGCACGGGGTCTCATATTAATCATATAGGTAGTGTTAAGGAGTTAATAGTGATGGCAATTTGCCGGATTTGTATACCCTGGTGGTGCAAGTTGTCTAACCGGGAAATGAAATATATATATATATATATATATATATATATATATATATATATATATATATATATATATATATATATATATATATATATATATATATATATATAT
>NNCF01133896.1:0-35773 GCA_002313205.1 Laupala kohalensis | reverse complement strand
GAGAAAAAAAATTATGTAGTGAAGGGGTCATGTTCCAGCTTCACAGTGAAGCTGGAACATGACCCCTTCACTACATAATTTTTTTTCTCTATGCTGCAAACGAAGAAATGTATATGAGAAAGTATGTGCAATGGTTTTACACCACTAGTTTATTTTCAAAACATGTGTATTTCACAAAATATTTTAACATAATTTTGAGATATGGACTTGCCATTCAATGAGGAATCAATGTAGAATAATTGCAACCTGATGAGGAGACAGAATTTTGTCTTGAAACGTTGTTGGTTCATCACTTTATTTAATAAATAAATATATCATGTGTTGGTAAAAACTGGTTGAAGAATCCATTATGACTGTCCTATGTATTCCACTTGTCCATAATATATTCCACTTGTCCATAATATATTCCACTTGTCCATAATAATATATAATAAATAAGAGAATATGTAATAATTCAAGTTTTCCATCAATCATAACAACTCGTGTGTGTCAAAATACATTCGTGGAGCTAAAGAAATTATTTTAACAAGAAATGATATTTGCATACACAAGGAAATTATGATGAATGTTCCTTTCGACTTTTCAATGTTCAAGTTTTAATTTAAATTTTTTACGCGCTTTTATTTCTGATAAACACTCAAGGAGATTTCTAAAGTTCCGTTAACATAACATTGATTTAACTGGCAACTTATAATGCATTTTAATAATCCTTACAATAAAACAGCAATGGATTCATTTTGTGGTACATTTCTATTGTGACGAATACAATCAAACTATAATAAAAACAGTAGCTCATAACTCAATGGTGTGCAAAATCATGGTTTTATTGATACACGACTTGTTTTTCCTCATTAAGAACAGAGAATCTCATTAGAAAAGCATTAATCTGTGAAAAACAATATGGTGTTTATGATACCTAGGAGATATCTACGATTCGAGCTTGGCTAGGGCGAAGACACAAAGACCATATGGGGATGAAACAATCCAGAGATGTTTCTGGGGCGAGTCTATAAAATAAAATAAAAATTAAATGAAGAATAAAATGTAATATACAATATCAAGATCAAGTAAATACAGGATGCATGGCAAATTAGTTCACTATAATAAACATGTTTAGTTATTAATTTTGTTTTATTGGTGTCGAAAAATTATGATAACTGAAGATTCCTATATTTAAAAGAAATATGATTTTAAGAAATGGCGCTCGTTTCCCAAGTTCTGGGGCTACTAGTTACAATGACTTCTAATATAAATGTGAATGTTGTTTGTTTTTTACCCAACATATTTATTTATTTATTGTCAAAAAAGCAGTACAAACTGCGTATGACCACGTGGCGGACAATAAACTAATTTACTCTCCGGAAGCAAGCAAGGGACCATTCCATCAATTCTGATCAAGGGCTCTAAGGCGGTGGCGGATTCAAAAATTTCATCCATTTCTAATCTCTATTTTTGTTTATCATGACAAATATTAACACCCATATTGATTTATAAAATGTAATATAAAGAATGTTTTTGAATAACTATCAGTTTGCATCTTGCTATTGAAATCAACTAATTATAAGGAATATTGATGTTAAATTCTATGAGGAGTTAATAATTTCTGTATGATGAATATCATAAATAAAACTCTTCTTATGCGCAATATATGCGGTTCATTTTCCAGATTATATTGCAGAGTGATTATATTAATATGATATAGATTTTTCAGATATTGTTTGATTGAGACATGTAAGATAATTTGAAGTTTCTATTTATTGAGTGTCTGAATATGTCTGATTTTGATTTGTATAGCTTTGTAATAGTTATAACTTTCTAATGCACCCCTTCTCTCAACGACATGATAGCTTATATTAAACAAGACAAATATCACAACCAGGAGAGCAGGAATGATTAAATGTAGAAGGAATCTTGGCATATGTCACAGAAGTATAGGGTGTTATTTAAAATTTAGTAATTTATAATTTGTTACTTGCAAATGCATTCTTGTCCTTACAAAAAATATTTAACTAATAAACTAGTCAAAAAGAAGACTCAATAAGATGACGCCATGTAGAATTACATCAGAAATCAAAATAGAATTACATCATATTAAAACAGTTATTTATTAGATATAAGTAAATACAATATAAAAGGTAAAATAAATGTTAATTATCTAACAAAATTAAACAAAAATCATCCTTAACATGCCCAATACCTTGTTGATTATCAAAGAGAGAAGAAAAGATATGCACAATGTTGTAAGGTGCCAGAGACAAACATTCACCATTTACTTTACTTCATAATGCACATACCTGTCTTCAGCCACCTTTAAATTATACACCACCATTTTAAGGAAAAATGTAATTAATGAATAATATTCAATTTTCATACAAGATTATCGTTCTTTTTGGCATTCGTGTGATTCTAGCCATACAAATTAGACATATTGTATGGTCTATGTATTGCAAAAATAGAATAGAAATTTTGATGTATAAAAAATTTAGTAATTTGAACATGTAAAATAAGGTCACTGTGAATGTTAGTATTCATGATCCTAGCTCGAAACCAAATGGAATATTATCCAGCTTTTCAACAATGTCATTTCAATTATTTTTTATATGTCTAGGAAGGCTTCGTTACGCATAGCCGGAGGGTAAACATAACTGACTGATATTGTAAGGTAAACGGAGCTGATAATGTAACTGACATTACGATCGCTCCTCAAAATGATTCTTTATCCTCACGGATAGTGTATCATTTAATTTGCGAAGCATGGAACTATGAAATTAATACGTATGAGTTTGAATTAATTTCCTAGCACATATATAAGTATTGAGGAAGGAACGAAAGAAGCAAGAAAATGAAAGAAATTAGAGACAAAGAATTAAATTAATTTCTGGGAGAATGTAAAATATTCAATTCAATGCTATATTAACTTTTATTTTAGTATCCATTCCGGAAAATTTTTCTCGTTTTGAAAAACTTTTTAAATATGATGTTTTAAAGTGTTAAAATTATATGGCCTATATAAAAACAACTAAAAAGTATTAAGAAGACTAAGTAAGACTGGTAGGTTCTTTTTGTTATATTTGCTGAAAACTAAAAAAAATTTTCAGTGGCGTTTCTGTCGGAGGACATTGTTTTATTTGTTGTAGGATGACAGTCAAAGCGTTGGATCTACGCATTTTACATACAGAATATACATAGAAGAATAGTTGTTGTGGAAATCAGACATGTGTACAAAAAATTACAAGATTATTTAATGGTGGTGTAATAAAACATTTTCCCTCTTAGAGATTAAGTAGGAGTAAGTTCGCCAGTACTAGTCTTTGATTGGTCCGACAAATATGATTTTCCTTGTCCCAGCAAACCTGACGGCTCCAAACTTCGATAAGCGCGGGACTTTGAATATTTTAAAGAACCCCTTCATAATACCAGTACCGTACACTTCATCTGATGAAGAAGCGAAAAAGAATATAATTCTGCAAATTAAAACATTGAGCTAATGTTCACCGCCATACTACTATATTTTTTGTAATCGAGTTCGCTTTGGCTTAGCTACGTGGCACATCCACAAGCCAATGTTCGTCTGCTTCCCGTAATATTAATTCCAGGAAAAAAGTACTTTAAAAATAAAATACTCAATTTTAAAAAAATTTGTCACTCATTGTTATTCTATAGCTTTGAGAAAAACCGAATTTTATGTTTCTACGACTAGTAAGGTATGTAATAATTCTGTTACACAGGTCAGTCAGTTACACATTGGCTTATAAATATAAGGACTCGCCTTGCTCGCTGGGAGTTACACCCCCAGACCCCCAAATAACGGGATGAACCCGTGCTAAGGCGTCCAGAGGAAAAAAAAAACCTTATTGCTAGATTTAAATGATTTGCCACGAAATCCATCGAAAGCGTAGTGCGTCCGATGACACTTTATCCAAAAACAGAAAATAGGTTTCGACGGCACCAAATATTAGCAATAAATATTTACTGCAAAATAACTGTTTTTTTGTTTGTTTTTACAATTATGAAATATTTTCAATTATAAAAAAAATATTCCGCTGATCTGTTTGTCGTAAACATTCTTAATTATATTTCTCTAAATTCTTGGTTCATGCGTACCAACGTTACCAATGAATTAATGAAATAAATTATGCTTACAACTTGTGTACTGCCACTGCACTAGGTAACATTGATTTAATTATTAGCAATTTACGAAACACGCTTTGCACTTTATTGCATTATTTTTTGAATTTATTTGTAGTCTGGAAACAATGTCCTTTCAAAAAATTTTAATGTGAATTTTCAAGTCATGTGTTACATTCATTCCCTGCCAATTGATAAATAAATACTAAAATAAACTTAAACACATTTACGAAATGAAGAATAAAACTGAGATGCAGATAATTATGCTGTCCATCGCTGGACGTAGTGTGAGTGGTTCAGAAATAGTGATTTTTTTTTGGAAAATTAATAAATACGATTCAAGTAGAACCTAAAAATGTTATAAAATATAAAACTAACCAAACCTTCTTTTACATGAATAAAATTGTCTCTTACCTAAAACTTTATTCTTTACGAACGTAAACAAGCTTTAGAAATGAATCAAAGAATATATACAAATCACCTCCGCCTTTTGCGTACATGTCTTATTGACAAAATAAAAACACGATATAATTTACAATGATCATGGTTTTTGCAATTTTTAAAATCGTAAAACGGATTTCAATATCAATACTACAAAGTTATTTAAAGCGAGTTATATCAAACATGTCTAGGAATATAATATATTCCTTATTAGTATCTCACGTATTATAAAACACTCTTTGGCAATGGAAATAATTAACATCATTGCAATATAAATAAAATACAAATACGTACCTGAACAAATCTTTCAGAAAAAGGCATACGACATAAACAATAAATGTTATTTCGACGACTTAACAATGATTACGTTTGGGTACTAGTCATTGATATTCTTAAGCCGCCGCTTCAGATATGTTCTCAAAAATCCGATTTTTCTCAATTTATTTTAGCACAAAGATACCAAACAAGCACATATAGTTCACAATACTTTTAACACGTCTATAAAACCTTAAATAACTTGCACTATCCATTGATTAACATCCCAATATGATTCTTCTGCAGTTCGCCGCCATTAGACGTACAAAACTTTTGTAAACAAAACATTCAAGGCGGCTTTGATAAGTTTGCATGGCAAATCCACAAGCTAATGTTCGTGTGATTTACGTAATATTAAAACACCGAAAAATGTATTCAAAATTTTTAGGAATTTTAACATTCATTGTCATTCTCCAGCTACATCATGAACAAAGTTTCATGCTTGTTCGACTAGTACAAGTACCTAATACTTCTGATTACTAGATCAGAGTGAGAGAATGAGTTACACGAGGGGGCTTATTTAAGATGAGACTCGCCTTGCTCGCTGGAGGTGACACCCCCAGACCCCCAAATTACGGGCTGCGCCCGTGCTAAGGCATCCAGAAGAAAAAACCCTTATTGCTTGATTTAAATGTTTCACCGCGAAGTCCATCGACTGCGTAGTGCATCGGGTGACACTTATTCTAAAAGCAGAATATACGTTTTTTCCGTACTGTATAATAGCAAAAAAAATTCTCTGCAAAAAAACTGATTTGTTGGATATACTGTCATGAATTAATTCCAAATAATAATAATACGTATTCCGCAGATCTGTTTGTTGTAAACATTCTAAATTATATTTCTCTAAATTCTTGATACTTGCGTACCAACGTTACTGATGTATATATTAAAAAAATAAATTATGTTTACAATTTGTGTATTGCCTCTGAACAAGGAATCATTTATTTTATTATTACATTTTATGAAACACTCTGCACTTTCTTGCATTAAAAACACGAACCTCTATTTTTCGAGTCTGGAATCCAATGTCCTTTCAAAAGATATTGTGAATTTTCAAGTCATGTGTTACATTCATTCCTTGGTAACTGGTAATTATATACTAAAAAACTTAAACGCATGTACAAAATGAAAGAATAAATCGATAAAAATTCTCGATACACACGCAACTTAATTTTATTGAATATCGATATATTATTCCTTGAGTCGTTATGCTAATGGTTAACTATATTCAAGGAGTAAGCAAATGGGCCACATGCATACAGAAATTGCAAGGAGTAAAACAACTAACTTATAATGATACGTATAAATGACATTACAGATGAAATTTCTTTTTCATGTAAAACGTTCTAACCTAATCTAAAAATTTGAATCTTAAGAAGCCTTAAATATTGCACAATGAAAGCAAAATGTACTCACAGTATTTCGTTGAATTTAGAGAAATATAATTTAGAATGTTTACGACAAACAGATCTGCGGAATACATATAATTTTTTGGAAATAATTCATGACAGTAAATACATCCAACAAATCAGTTATTTTGCAGAGAATTTTTTGCTATTATACGCAAAACGAATCTATGAATAGATTCAATATTTCACGGGCTACTGAATAGAAAAATGGCTTGATCATGTCATAATGAAAAAAATTATAACACAATATAATTCATAACGATTTCATTAATTTCACTTTTAAAAACCGTAAAACGAATTTCAGACTCAAATTTACAACAACAACAAAAAAAATACAAAGTAACATCAAACATGACAAGGAAAATTATTCATTCATTATAAGTATCTCACGTATTCAAAAACTAATTTTTGGAGTGTAATTAAGAAGCGTATTTGCAATAAAAATAAAATACAAATACGTATCTGAACTAAACATTGTCTGTACTTATAAGACATATTATGTAATAAAAGTTATTTTAACGAATGAAACTTTACGATTTTGTTTTGCAACTTATCATTGTAATTCTTCTGATCCCGATTCAAATGTCCACAAACAAAATTACATTAAGAAAGCAGAATGTAATCACTATATTTCGCTCAGTCTCTTTGAAATGAACTTAAAACGCACATACGTTTTATTGTTAGACATATTGTAAGAAATTTCAAAGTAGTGAATGTTATTTGAATAATTAAAAAATACGTTTCAAGTAGAACGTTTAAAACAGTTATGATATTTGAAATACATCTCACATTCTTTAACATGGTTAAAATTGTTTCTTGTCTGAAGCTTCATTCTTTAAGAACGTAAACAAACTTTTTCAATGAATCAAGAAATCAATACAAATTTCCACGGCCTGCTGCACACATAGTAATATAATAAAAACACTCTAAAATTAATAATGATTTCAGTTTTTGCACTTTGGAAGATTGTAAAGATAATTTTAAAAAATTCAAAGTAATATCAATCATTAATATCTAGGAAAATGATACATTTCTTATAAGTATCTCACGTATTTAAAAACATATTGGAAACGTAAAGAATAAGCATCTTTGCAATACCAATGAAATACAATGAAAAACAATACCAATGAAATACCTTAGCCAAATATTCACAAAAACTAATACGACATATTAATGAAAAAATGTTCTTCCGTCGAATAAAACCTGACTACAATTACGTTTTGCAACTTATTATTGTTATTCTTAAGATCCTGTTTCAAATGTCCATAAATACAATTCCTTACAGAATGTAAAATTTCGCTGAGTGTCTTTGCAAAGATTACAAAATGTAAATTCGGTCCATTGTTGGACGTATTGTAAGAGATTCCGAAATAAAAAATTTATTAAAGAAATAAATAAATCATTTTATATAATACTGTTGTGAAATATAAAACTAACTTAACATTCTTGTGCATGGTAAAAATTGATTTCAGCTAAAAAAAATTCATTTTTACGAACGTAAACAAACTTTTGAAATAAATCAAGGAAATTATACAAAATGTCACGGTCTGCTGGTTTTACATGAATTATCTTGACCAGACCTTATTGAAAAAATATAAACACTATATAATTTAAAATTGATCACCTTTAAACTTTTCACTTCTAAAGATCGTAAAACAATTTGTAATGTCAAATCTACGAATACATTCAAAGCGAGTCATATCAAACATGTCAAGGTCAATAATAGATTACTTATAAGTATCTCAGGTACTCGAAAACACACTTTAGCAAAGTAAATATTGCAAATAAAATACATATTCGTACCTGAGCAATTCATTCTGAAAAACGCATACGACACATTAAGGAATAAATGTTATTTTAACGAACAAAATTTGACAAAGATTAAGATTGGGGACTAGTAATTGATGCAGTTTCAAATATGTTTTCAAAGATATGATTTTTGTCCCCCCCCCCCACTTTTTTTGCGGAAAGACACAAGACAACTAAACACATATATAGTACACAATACTTTAACACGTCCATTAAACCTTAAATAACTTGCACTATCCTTTGACTAAAATCCCAATACAATTCTTCTGCCGTTCGGCGCCATTAGACGTACAATACTTTTGTAAACAAAACATTCGAAGTGGTTTTGAAAAGATTTCATAGCACATCCACAAGCTAATGTTCGTGTGATTTACGTAATATTAAATCACCAAAATATGAACTTTAAAACTGATATTGTCAAATTTTAGGAATTTTAACATTCATTGTCATTCTCCAGCTACAAGATGACCAAGTTTCATGCTTGTCCTACTAGTACAAGTACTTTATACTTATGATTACTAGATGAGAGAGTGAGTTACACGAAGGGGCTTATAAAAAATTAGACTCGCCTTGCGCCCCAGACCCCCAAATTACGGTCTGCGCCCGTGCTAAGGCATCCAGATGAAAAAGCCTTATTGCTAGTGTTAAATGATTCACCGCGAAGTTTTTTATTAAAAAAAGTCTTTTCTAAAATAAAAAAAATACCTATTAAAATAATTACCACATTATAATAATGTTACCTAATATTTTGTATTGAATAATAATTGTTACCGAATTATTTCTATTGAATTTCCCTAGAAAAACTGTAAACACCCTAAATCATTGTAATTTATTACATTAAAAAATTTCTTTGAATACATGACATTTTTTAATTTATTACTGCATATTGCTTGCTCGTTCACATGCAAATGAATATTTGCTTAACTCATGCCTTAAAAGTGTGCCAGATGGTATTGAAATCTTTACTAAAACTTTGGCACCCATATGTGCCTTTTCAACAGGGAATATTCATTAAATCTTGATAAAGGGAACTTTCTACGTATACCAATATTGTGACATGTCTTGAATGATATTCTCTATAAACATAGATATTTATTTTTGTACCAATATACTTGTTTATTTTATTAGAATGACACAATGAATATTTGTAAAATGATACATTACATCCATATTTGATGTATATAATTAAGAAATTAAATACAGAAGGCCAGGTCTGCTCTAAAGGGTAATGAAGTTATTAATAAATAACACAAAAAAGAAATTAAAAAATTTTGAGCACCTATCTTCACTCAGTAGAAATTTGAACACNATTTTTTTTTTTTTTTTTTTTCCAGAAACAAGGAAAAAATAGAAATCCATACCTTGCACTAGAGGTTTTCTTATTGTGACCAGTTTTTTTTCTCTCTATATGATATATATTTTGACTTTAGAACATTGCACATTCAACATTATTGTGATGAAGGGATATTTTCATTCTCATCTATCTAAACTGCCGGTCAATATCTATCTCTGTTTTATTCATAACTAACATAATGTGATTGTTTCAATCTTTACCATTTATTCAGATTTCATTCTACCCCAATTAATCTGATGTGGAAACATGGAACATTAATAAGAATGAATACAAAATTTCAGTTTCCCAAAATGAATTATTTAAAAATTTCAATGCGAAATTGAAATTAAGTATACCACACAGAAATAGAAGAATAATCAAACTCTGCTATATACCTTAAATTCTGTGGTTCTCGAGAAAATTTAGTCAAAATTAACTACCAAAATATTCTGTAGGGGAGTTGTGTTTATGATATAGTCCAATGAATTTCTTGGTTTCAAAACCTATGAGTACAATCATGTTGGATATTTGTTGAAAAAAAATTAATTTTTATAAACAATTCTATGAAAGTTGTTCACAATTTTTCTGCAGAACTAACAAATTACTACCATGAAATAATATTTCATAATGTATTATCTTCCACAACTTGTCATGAGTTCCTGATCGCATGATAGTTAGGAACTCTTTTTTTCAATTAATAATATATAAAAATTACGTATGATCTATGTTGAAATAGTAAAATTTTCATCAGCTAACCTCTAAATGTTTTAATCAGATCTCTAATATTAGGCAATATGCCATTTTTAATGGAGTTTACATTTGTCCCAACACTTAACTCTTTAAAACCATTTTTATACTGATAATCAGACATCAATTGAAGTACTGACCATAGAAAACAAAATTGATCATGGCATTAGATTGTAATATTAATACATTGATATTAGTTGGAGATGGAGAAAAATATTTCAGCATTTTCATAAAATTTATATGTTACATACTTCAAAAACAACCCCGTGCCTTAATAGAGGTCATGTCTCAGATATTCTTAATAGTTCCAGGAAATTCAAAATTTGATTTAATAGCTCATAAATTATGGGGCAATGTCACAGATCATGCTCCTATTTTTTTGCACTAATCAAAAGAAACAATAAAGAAAAGAAACTGTGTAAGGAACGACCTTATTTTAACTAAAGCAACCATTATAATATCAGTATCGAGCTATTATAGCATATCAACCACATAACTGATGTACAAGTAAATATACCAAATTACACTCAGATGTATAATATGAAAGTAATCAATGATAGAGGAAGAAAGTAGAATTAGTTTTCTCGAGTTCATGTATAATTCATCCATAATTAATATCTTATTACACTGTAAAACAATGTTACAACTTTGTCAAAACAATCCACAAAATGAGTGGCATCATCTCACACAACAAACAAGTTCAGGAACTATTTTATTTTAAAATAAATCTCCCCCATAATTAGTTACATATACCCATTTCAATAAACAATAAATGAAAAATGTACTTTACAACTCAAACGTTTATTTTTTCCATTTATTTTCAACATTTCCGTGGAATGACTCTTTAATTCGATCACTCTCAAATATTTTAATTGAATATTATCTTAGAAAATAGTGGAAGTACAGTAATTATAATAAGAAAACTATTGAGAATATTAGTATTGAAAACAAAAGCATAAGGAAGTAGGATAACAACTAATTTTGTAACTACAAAATAACAATTGAATAATTTTACACAGCGATAATGACTCACATATTGCTAATGAGATTTACATGCTCTAATCCATGACAAAACAAGAAGAGAGATAATAAAATACTTATATTCATGTCAGACACATGCTCCACTAAAATAAAAATAATACTAACCTGGATTGCTGAACATATTGGTCTCTCAGTTTTCCACAAGGTTAAACAACATAAGCTTTCAAAAACGAATTTATAAATAAATTAGTAAATACTACTCTTATTAGCATGCCACCAATATTGATTCCTAGAAAAATGAACAAAAATGTTAGCAATATGTTGGATTTGTATGATATTTACACTATGAATTTTTAGATATCCAAAAATTTATTTCTTGTGTACTACTTAACACATATTTTATCTTCTAGTTCATCATTAGAAATATTTTTAATATTATTAAAATATTTAATATTGTATTGATGCAACATTAGTATTAAAAATGCAAGTGAAACAATAGCCATGACTAATTTGAAATACATTTGTAATAGAAGTTGGCAAATCGATGCAACTAACGTGCTTTAGTAAATAAATAATGAAACAATAAATTGTTTTTCAGTAATCTAAGAAGTATTACTACAATATTTATTCAGAAATAACAAATATAACGTATTGCGTACATACTTGTGAAACGTTCATAACTTCATGTGAAATACACTAAATAAGATTTCAAACTACTGATATAAATTTTATACTTATTGTTTATGTTCTTACTAGTCGATACTACTACTACTAATAATAATATTATGAGTTTATAATAATGATAAATGACGCCGTTTTATAAAAACGAACAATGCACATACGACAGTGAGAATTCTGTTCACATAAAGGTAATCAGAAGTTCATACCCATATAAAACAAAAGAATATCTCTCAAGTGCACTATACAGGGAGACACTCGTCGTACCCGCGGGTGGTTCTCGCTCAGTTTACAAGTAATTTCTGAAGAAACTAACCATCTTTTGAAAGTAAAGTTTACCATTATTAAAATAACATTCAAACTATAACACTTGTGGACAAAATTAAATTAAAAAATTGGGAATTCACATGAGCTTTGACCCTGGAATCCTCCTTTACCTTGTAAAAAAACGCGAAAGTAATTTTTAAATGGGAAGTAACATATTATTTCTTAAAATGTTACGCAGAAAAAATCAACAAAAATGCCCAAAGATTATTCCGAATTTCGAACCTTCGGTCATCCGAAATGCACGTTCACACCTTACCTTTACGCCACGAGACCGACGCCACAAGACCGATTATGCAATTGACGTATTTTCTCAAATGTAATTGAGCTTTAATACCCAAAAGCAATTAGTATAAATCTTGCAAATTGGAATAATATTGACTAAAATAAAGTCATAGAATACTTTTTATTCTTTCAACAAACGTATGTTTGGTAACTTGAATTAAATTTCAAAGTGAAAGTAACATAAATCTGAAAATGGAAAATACACGATACAATTACTTCAAACTTTTAATATTAAAATATTCTAAGACTTGGAAGCGTTCTGAAGCATTTATACAATCTAAATTTATTCATTCCTAACATATATGTAAAATTATTACACATATAATATGTTTCATAAAGATTTAGAAGGACCGAATGCGTTAAATTTACACGAAATTTATATTAGGAAATCAAGTCACGGCCGCCGCCTATCGTAACTTGGATTTACGGTTCATTTCCAAAAAAAACATGCATTTTGGAGAGAAATGTTTCGTACAAAAAATAAAATTCAATTATTTTTCTTTAATTTATACGCTTTGACAATTTTTATCAGTTGAATAGAACGCAAAACGTAAGCAACATACATTTTACATAAAGCGTCTGATACAATTTTGCAATCTTCAATATTAAATACGTTGCTACGGAATGGAAATGTAATAACAAAAAACATGGAAGTAATCATTATCGTCATGTGTTATTATTCTTCCGATATGTCGATTTACAGAACGTTTCGATAAGTGTAAGTCAACTAAATCGTGAGTTGATTCTAACGTAAGCAATTACAATTTTCGCCGTCCGTACGGCGCCATTTCGCGCGGCATCGAAACCCAATGTTATCTTATTGCGTAATCATAATGCCCCATAAAATAAACTTGAAAATTAAAATTTTTGAATTTTCTCATTCAATGCAGTTCTATAGCTACGAGCGTACCAAATTTCATGTTTCTACGACTAGTAGAAGTAGTCTATCATTTTGATTTCTAGATGAGTGAATGATGAGTGAGTGAGTGTTAACACGAAGGGGCTTATTAATATATGGACTCGCCTTGCTCGCGGGGGGTGACACCCCCAGACCCCCAAATTACGGGCTGCGCCCGTGCGAAGGGATCGAGAGGGGAAAAAACCTTATTGCTAGATTTAAATGATTCACCAGGTATATCATCGAACGCGTGGTGACACTTCGTCTAAAAGCAGAAAATAGGTTTTGGCGGCACCGTAACGAGTTTTATAAATTACAAAATTAAAGCAAAATATACTCACAGTATTTCACTGAATGTTATTGCAATGAACATGAAATGCAAATACGATCCATTTTTGAGCGTATTGTAAGAGATTTAGATACAGTGAATTTTAAATATTTATAATTACATTTAAAGCAGCTTATAAAACATTGTTCTAAATTATAAAATTCACCTAACATAATTTTTCATGATAAAAATTATTGTTTCTTGACGAAAACTTTATTCTTTAAGATCGTAAACGAACTTTTACAATGAATCAAGGAATCAATACATATTTCTACGGCCTGCTGCACACATATTGATAAAATGAAAACACTATATTATTTATGATTTTAGTTTTTACAGTTTTCAAGATTGTAAAACGAATTTTAATATCAATACTAGGAAAGAATCAAGGTGATTAGTATCCAACATATCATGGAAAATGATACATTTATTATAAGTATCTCACGTATTAAAAAACAAAGATTGGCAAAGTAAATGATAAGCGTCTTTGCCATGTATACAAAATATCAAATACGTATCTGAGCTAATTTTTCACAAGAACGCATGGCAATTTTATTCCGTATCCACAAACTAATGCTCGTTTGCTTCGCGTAATGTTAATCTCTGAAAAATGTACTTAAAAATTACTCGAATTCTTAGACTTAATTGAAAATACTTCACATTCATTGCTATGCTATAGCAATGAGACAAAACTAATTTCATGCTTCTGCGACTAGTAGAAAATAAACAATTGACCACCTGCGTGCAATTGATACAAAGAGTAAAACAACTACTAACTTACAATAAAGCTTACTGAAAGAGATATATCTTGTAAAATTTGTTTGGCGAGAAGAGTTGAAACGTGAACTTAAATTTTGTATAGTAAAGAGCCTTAAAATTACGCAAATAAAAACATTTTACACTCAGCATTTCGCTGAGTATTTTGGCAATGAATATATAATGCAAATACGCTCCATTGTTAAACGCAATGAAAGAGATTACAAAATATTGAAAATTTTAAGAATTAATATATACGTTTCAAGTAGAACATAAAACACTGTCGAGAACTATATAATTAATCTAATATTCTTTTACATGGCTGAACTTTATGTTTCTTGCCTAAAACTACATTCTCTACGAACGTAAACTTTTCCAATGAATCAATGAAAAATGTCACGGCCTACTGCATAAATCAATTGGCTTCACATGAACTTATAGATAAAATTTAAAAAACTACATAATGTATTATCAATTAATATAAAAAATATCATTCAATACATTTATTATTCTTTATACAATTTTTGAAAGAATTGTGATGTACAAACACCTCAATATCGACAGTTATTCTTAGAAGTAAAGGGTAAACTGATGAACTAACCCTAATAATCAAAAATATTTCATTACGTCAATATCATACTTCTGGTATTACGAATAAATATAATATCCTGATTTAAAATTCCTTTACTTTGTATAAAACACAAAAGTAATTTTTAAATTGAAAGAAGCGTATTATTTCCTTAAATGATATGCAGAAAAAACTCAGTTAAAATGTGCAATGATTCTCTCGTGTTTCAAACCTCCTTCCCCCTACGCCACGAGTTCCGTATTATAAATGCATATAGTACCATGTGTAATAACAGCTTTAATACGTAAGGCAATTAGTATAAATTTTGCAGATAAAAATAATATCGCCCTAAAAAAGTCCTAGAATACTTCATTATACCTTCAAAAAACGTTTGTTCGATTATTTGAATTAGCTTTGAAAGTAAATTGTGAAATATAAAATTAACCTACCTTTCTCTTAAATGGCAAGAATTTCTGTTTCTTGACTAAAAATTAATTCTTTACGAACGTAAACAAACTTTTGAAAGTAATCAAGGAATCTATACAAATTACCACCGCCTGGGTACATGTCTTATTCATAAAATTAAAACACGATATAATTTACAATGATCACAGTTTTTGCACTTTTAAAAATCGTAAAACGAATTTCAATATCAATACTATAAAATTATTGAAAGCGGGTTATATAAAACATGTCTAGGAATATAATATATTCCTCAATAAATACACATTTATAAATAAAAGCTATTTTAACTAATATAACTTCAATGTGATTACTTTTCCACCTTTTCATTTGTTACTCATCATATCCTGATTCAAATGTCCACAAATACAGGAAGCAATATTTACTTAGTGTATTTCTTTTCACTGCACTGAGTGTCTTTGCAATCAACATAAAACGCAAATACGGTTCATTGTTGGATATTGTAAAAGATTAGAAAGTAGTAAATGTTATTAGAATAATTCTACGATTCAAGTAGAATATAAAACACTGTTGTGAATTATAAAATTAACCTAAAATATTGTTTTTTGCTTAAAACTTCATTCTTTACGGACGTAAACAAACTTTTGAAATAATTCAAGGAATCTATACAAAATGTCACGGCCTGCTGCAAATATTAAATGGCTTGACCATGTCTAATTGATAAAATAAAGACACACTAAAATATAACATGATTTTGGTTTTTGCAATTTTTAAAGTTTGTCAAACGAATTTTTATATCAATGCTACAAAAGACTTAAAAGTGTGTTATATCAAACATGTCTGTGAGTATAATACATTCCTTATACGCATCTCACGTATTCAAAAACACACTTTGCCAACGAAAATAATACGCATCATTGCAATGTTAAAAAAATTACGAATACGTACCTGTGCTAAGCATTCCCAAAAACGCATACTACACATTAATAAATAAATGTTATTTCGACGACTTAACTACGTTAACGTTTGGGAACTAGTCTTTGTCATTCTTCAGATACCGTTTCCAGTATGTTCTCTAAAATCCGATTTTTGTCAATTTATTTTAGCACAAAAACAAAACAATTAAACACATATAGTACACAATACAATTAAACACACGTCTATAAAACCTTAAATAACTTGCACTATCCTTTGATAAATGTTATTACGATTCTTCTGTCGTTCGCCGCCAGTGTACAAAATTTTTGTAAACGAACATTCGAGGTGGCTTTGACAAGTTTTCATGGCACATCCACAAGCCAATTGTCGTTTTATACGTAATATTTAATCGCCGAAAAATGTACTTTATACATTATATTGTCAAATTTTCGGAATTTTAACATTCAATTGCTATTCTCCAGCTTAGATCATTAAACGAATTTTAATCTCAACACCACAAAATAATCCAAAGCGAATTATATCAAACATGTCTAGGAATATGATACATTTCTAAGAATCTCAAGTATTTAAAAACACACTTTGACAAAGTATACAATTAGCATATTTGTTATATAAATAATAATACAAATACGTACCTGAGCTAATCATTCACAAAAACGCATACAACACATAAGTAAATTTTAATTTGACGAATAAAACTTGAAAGACAGCTCGCTAGGGATTACACCCCCGGACCACCAAATAGCGAGCTGCGCCCGTGCTAAAACATTCAGATGAATAAAACACCTTATTGCTAGATTTAAATGATTCACCGCGAAGTCCATCGAACGCGTAGTGCATCCGGTGACTCTTAATCTAAAAGCACAAAATACGTTTCTGCGGAACCGTATAATAGCGATTAAAATTTACAACAAAATGACTGATTTATTGTATGTATTAACTATTATGAATTATTTTCAAAGAAAAACATGTATTTCGCAGATTTGTTTGTCGTAAACATTCTAAATTATATTTCTCTAAATTATTAGTTCATGCGTACCAACGTTACTAATGTATATATTAAGAAAATAAATTACACTTACAACTTGCGTATTGTCACTTCACTAGATGATATTGATTAATTTTTTATCAATTTATGAAACACGCTTTGCACTTTCTTGTATTTTTCGTACGCACGTTTTTTCTGACACCAATTTTCGAAAAGTTATTCCGTTGCGAGTTTGTGAACACTCTTGTTGAAAATCCTAGATTGTGTCCTTCTAAATTATTGCTTTTCATTCAAGTTTATGAGTATCGTTTCCTCATGTTTAATTCGTTTTTTGCTATATTTACTGCAGTGCAGAATTCGAAAAAAATTAACCGCAGATACATTTATGAAAAGAGGGATTAATGTGCATCAGAAGGTAAAACGTCTTTCATAATTGTTTTCAAAAACATTCCTTTTACAGAGGTTAATTTTGAACTCTGCTTTAGTCTTCACATCAAATTTCAAGTTATTGTGTAACAAAATTGTGAACACCCTTGGAAATTCTTGATTCTGTACTTCCCAATTTTCGTTTTTCATTTAAATTTCCCTCACTCGTTTCCTCTTGTTTCATTTTTTTTTGCTAAATTTACTGCACCGCAAAATTTCTAAAATAACAAAAGATATTTACATTTATAAAAAATGGGGTTAATGTGCATCGGAGGGCATAACTACTTTCATATATGTTTTTTAGAAAATTCTTTTTTCGGGGGTTAATTAAGACTCTACTTTAGTCTGACACCAATTTTCCAGTTGTTTCGTCACACAAGATGTGAACACCATTGTAGCAAACCCTAGATTGTGTTCTACCCAATTAATGTTTTTAAATCAAATTGATCTTACTCGATTCCTGTTGCTTAATTGCGTTTTGCTAACTTTATTGCAATTCAAAATAGCTAATAAATACGAGGATTCGACTCCTCTTGCCTAATTCCCTAAAAGTAAATTTACTTCACTCCAAAATTTTATAAGTGGCTCAAAAATTTCTATGTAAATTTATCTCATTCAGTTTTTACTGCTTAATTCTTTCTGGCTCAATTTACTACACTCCAAAATTCCTATATTATATGAAGATATTCACGTTTATAAGAAGTGGGATTAATATGCATGAGAGGGCATAACTGCATTCAGATTTGTTTTTGTGAAAATTCTTTCCACAGGAGTTAATTTTAGTCTCTACTTCAGCCTGACACCAATTTTCTAGTTATTCTAACACAAACTAGTGAGCACCTATGTTAGAAAACGAAGATTGTGTCTTTCTAAAAAAAAGGTTTCAAATCAAATTGAACTCATCCACATGAATGAATAAATGTTATTACGACGAATAAAACTTGACTACGATTACGTTTGGGAACTAGTCATTGATGCCATTTCAAATTAGTTTTCAAAGATACGATTAGTGTCACTTAACTTTTGCACAAAGACTCAAAACAATTCGACGCATATAGTTCTCAATACAGTTAACACATCTATAGAACCTTACATATCTTGCAGTATACTTTGATTAACACCCCAATACGATTCTTCTGCAGTTCGCCGCCATTAGTCGTACAATACTTTTGTAAACAAAGATTCATGGTGGCTTTGACAAATTTGCATTGCACATCCACAAGCTAATGTTTGTGTGATTAACGTAATATAAAATCACCGTAAAATGCACTTTTAAATTAATATTGTCAAATTTGATGAATTTAACCATTCATTGTCATTCTCCAGCTACAAGATAAACCAAGTTTCATGCTTGTACTTTATTCTTTAAGAATGTAAACAAACTTTTGAAAAGAATCAAGGAATCGATTCATATTTAAAAGGAAATACGGTCCGTTGTTGGAAGTATTGTAAGAGATACTGCAAAATTTCTTAGATAAATTAATATATACGTTACATGTTGAACATTAAACACTGTTGTGAAATATAAAACTAAGCAAACATTCTTTCACGTGGTAGAGATTGTTTCTTACCTAAAAATTCATTCTGTACAAACGTAAACAAACTTTAGAAATGAATCAGGGAATCTATACAAATTACCACCGCTTTTGCTTACGTATTGTTGATAAAATAAGAACGCCATATAATGTTCAAAGTTTTTGCACTTTTCAAAATAGTTAAACGAATTTCAATATCAATACTATAAAGTTATTCAAATCTACGAATACATTCACAGGAGTTAAGTTTAGTCTCTACTTCAGCCTGATACCAATTTTCTAGTTATTCCAACACAAACTAGTGAACACCAATGTTGGAAATCCAAGATTTTGTCTTTCTGATAAAAATAATTTCAATTCAAATTGAACTCATTCGATTCCTCTTGCGGAATTCTATTGTGCTAAATAATCCAAAGCGAATTATATCTAACATGTCTAGGAATATGATACATTTCTAAGAATCTCACGAATTTAAAAACACACTTTGACAAACGTATACAATAAGCATATTTGCAATATAAATAATAATACAAATACGGACCTGGGCTTATAATTCACAAAAACGCATACGACACATTAATTTAAAAAATGATACTTCGACGAATGAAACTTGACTACGATTACGTTTGGGAACTAGTCATTGATGCCGTTTCAAATTAGTTTTCAAATATACGATTTTTGTCACATATTTTGCGCAAGGACACTAATCAAATAAACACATATAGTTCACAATACTTTCAACACGTCTATAATACCTTCAATAACTTGCACTATCCATCCATAAATCTTAATACGATTCTTATGCAGTTCACCGCCATTAGACGTACAATACATTTGTAAACAAAATACTCCAGGCAACTTTGCAAGTTTGCATGACACATCCACAAGCTAATGTTCGTGTGATTTACGTAATATTAAATCACCGTAAAATGTACTTTTAAATTAATATTGTCAAATTTTAGGACTTTAAACATTCATTGTCATTCTCCAGCTACAAGATGAACCAAGTTTCATGCTTGTACTTTATTCTTTAAGAATTTAAAGAAACTTTTGAAAAGAATCAATGAATCGATTCATATTAAAAATGAAATGTTGTCGGACGTATTGTAAGAGATACCGCAAAATTTCTTAGATAAATAAATATATACGTTACATGTTGAACATTAAACACTTGTGAAATATAAAACAAAGCAAACATTCTTTCACATGGTAGAGATTATTGTTTCTTACCTAAAAATTCATTCTGTACGAACGTAATCAAACTTTAGAAATGAAGCAGGGAATCTATACAAATTACTACCGCTTTTGAGTACATGTTTTATTGATAAAATAAAAACTCGATAGAATTTATCATGTTCATAATTTTTGCACATTTCAAAATAGTTAATCGAATTTCAATATCAATACTACAAAGTTATTCAAATCTACGAATACATTCAAAGCGAGTTATATTGCCAAAGTCAATAACAGATTCCTTATAAGTATCTAACGTATTCATATAAACACTTTGGTGTTGGAAATATTGTTAATTAAATAAATATACGTACCTGAGCAAATAATTCACACAAACGCATGCGACACAATAATGAATAATTGTTATTTCGACTAATGAAACTTGACTACGATTCCGTTTGGGAACTAGACATTGATGCCATTTCAAATTAGTCTTCAAAGATACGATTTTGTTCATTTTTTGCACAAAGACACAAAACAATTAAACGCATTTAGTTCACAATACTTTTAACACGTCTATAAAACCTTAAATAACTTGCACACTATCCTTTGAATAACATCCCAATACGAGTCTTCTGCAGTTCGCCGCCATTAGACGTACAATACTTTTGTAAACAAACAAACATTCGAGGCGGCTTTGACAAGTTTGCATGGCATATCCACAAGCTAATGTTTTCGTGTGATTTACGTAATATTAAATTACCGAAAAATGTACTTTTAAATTGATATTGTCAAATATAAGGAATTTTAACATTAATTGTCATTGTCCAGCTACATGATGAACCAAGTTTCATGCTTGTACGAATAGTACAAGGTACCCAACACTTATGATTACTAGATGAGTGAGTGAATCAGTTACACGAAGGGGTTTATATAAATTAGACTCGCCTTGCTCGCTGGGAGTTAAACCCTCAGACCCCCAAATAATGGGCTGCGCCCGTGCTAGGCCATCCAGATGAAAAAACCTTATTGCTAGATTTAAATGATTCACTTCGTAGTCCATGTTACGCGTAGTGCCTCAGGTGACACACTATCTAAAAGCAGAAAATATGTTTTTGAGGCGCCGTATAATACCAATAATTATTTCTGCAAAATAACTATTTTTGTTTGTTTTTACTATTATGAAATATTTTCAATTATAAATATGTATTCCGCTGATCTGTTTGTCGTAAACATTCTTAATTATATTTCTCTAAATTCTTGGTTCATGCGTACCAACGTTACCAATGTATTAATAAAATATATACTGCTTACAAATTGTGTATTGCCACTGCACTAGGTAACATTGATTTAATTATTAGCAATTTATGAAACACGCTTTGCACTTTCTTACATTATTTGTACAAACCTTATATGTCGAGTCTGGATACCAATGTCCTTTCAAAAAATATTAATATGAATTTTCAAGTCATGTGTTACATTCACTCCCTGCTAATTGGTAAATAAATACTAAAACAAACTTAAGCACATGTACGAAATGAAAGAATAGATCGATAAATATTATCGATAAACAGACACTTAATTTTATTGAATATCGATATATTATTCCTTGAGTCGTAATGCTAATAGCTAACTATATTCAAAGAGTAAACAAATGCGCCACAAGCATACAGAAATTGCTTGGAGTAAAACAATTAACTCATTATGATACGTATAAAAGACAGGTGGTAGATTTTTTTTTCTCAAAAAACGAACAAACATAAACAAAAAATTTGAATCTTAAGGAGCCTTAAAAATTGCACAATCAAAACAAAATATACTCACAGTATTTTGCTAAATGTCTTTGCAATGAATATGAAATTCAAATACGTCCCATTGTTGGACGTAATGTGAGAGATTCAGAAATTGTGAATTTTATTCGGTAAATTTATAATTACGTATAAAGTAGATCATAAAACATTGTTCTAAAATATATAATTAACCTAACAATTTTACATCATATAAATTATGGTTTCTTGCCTTAAACGTAATTGCTTTAAAACGTCAACGAACATTCGAAACGAATAAATGAATCGATTCAAATTTTCACAGCTTGCTGTATCGATAAATTAGCTTGTCCATGTCTTATTGAAAATATTTAAACACAATATATTTTATTATAAACTTTGAAATTTCACTTTTTAAGATCGTAAAACGAATTTCAATCGGAAAATTAAAAAAAAAATTTGTAGACACTTTGACAACGTATATTTGCAATGTAATTAAATTACAAAAACGTACCTTTGCAAACATTCACAAAAATGTATACGACACATTCATAAATAAATACGACGAATACAAATTTTCTGCGAATACGTTTCCAAATTAATTGTTGTTATTCTTCGAATCCTGTTTCAAATACGTTCACAAATATCCATTTTTCTTATTTTGTTAGCACGAAGACACAAAGCGATTAACACATATGGTGTTTATTATAAATTGTTTTTAAAATTACAGCACACAATACTTTTAACACTTCTTTTAAGACCTTAAATAACTTTCACTACTCATAATTAAACCTATGCGATAGAATCTGCCGTTCACCGTCATACTAATTTTTTGTTACGGAGGGGGCTTTGGCTTGTATTACATGGCATATCTATGAGACAAACCGAATTTCATGTTTCTACGACTAGTAGAAAATAAACAATTGGACACCTGCATGTAAATCATGCAGAGAGTAAAACAACTACCAATGATATGTATAAACGAGATATGATAGATATTTTTTCTTTTTCACGAAGTGCGTTGAAATATAAACTAAAAATTTTTAGTTCATAATAAAAGTCTTAAAAGTTACATAAATAAACAAAACTACACTTACAGTATTTCACTAAGTGTCTTGGCGATGATGATAAAAATACGGTCCATTTCTGGACGTAGTGTGTTTCAGAAATAGTGATTTTTTTTTGGAAAAATTAATAAATACGATTAAACACATTTGTGAAATTTAAAACTAACTTAACATTCTTGTACAATGTAAAAATTAATATTTCATACCTAAAATGTTATTCTTCAAGAACGTATACAAACTTTTGAAAAGAATCAATGAATCGATTCAATTTAAAAATGAAATATAAACACGGTCCGTTGTTGGACGTATTGTAAGAGATACCAAAATAGTAAAATGTATTAGAAAAATTAATATATTTTTCATGTAGAACATTAAACACTGTTGTGAAATATAAAACTAACCAAACATTCTTTCACATTGTAAAGATAATGTTTCTTGCCTAAAACTTCATTCTTTACGAACGTAAACAAACCTTTGAAATGATTCTAGGAATCTATACAAAATGTTACGGCCTGCTGCTAACATTAAATGGCTTGACCATGTCTAATTGATAAAATAACAACACTCTATAATATACTATGATATTAGTTTTTGCACTTTAAAAGATTGTAAAACAAATTTTAATATCAATGCCACAAAAAAAATTGCCACAAAAAAAAAGACTTAAAAGTGAGTTATATCAAACATGTCTTGTAATATAATAAATTCCTTATACTTATCTCACGTATTCAAAAACACACTTTGCCAACGAAAATAATACGCATCATTGAAATGTTAATAGAATTACGAATACATACCTGAGCTAATCATTCACAAAAACGCATACAACGCATTAATAAATAAATGTTATTTCGACGACATAACTACGATTGCGTTTGGGAACTAGTCAATGAATCGATTCAAATTAAAAATGAAATGTAAATATTCATTTTGTTGGATGTATTGTAAGAGATACCGCAAAATTTCTTAGATAAATTAATATAAGTTTTCTTGTAAAACATTAAACACCTTTGTGAAATATAAAACTAACCAAACATTCTTTCACATGGTAAAAATAATGTTTCTGGCCTAAGACTTCATTCTTTACGAACGTAAACAAACTTTAGAAATGAATCAAGGAATCTATACAACTTACCACCGCTTGTTGGGTACATGTGTTATTGATAAAATAAAAACACGACATAATTTAAAATGTTCATAGTTTTAGCACTTTTTAAAATCGTTAAACGAATTTCAATATCAATACTACAAAGTTATTCAAAGCGAGTTATATCAAACATGTCTAGGAATATAATATATTCCTTATAAGTATCTCACGTATTAATAAACACACTTTTAAATGAAAATAATTAACATCTTTGCAATATAAATAATAATACAAATATGTACCTGAGGTAAATCATTCACAAAAACGCATACGACACATTAACAAGTAAATGTTATTTCGACGGATAAAACTTGCCAACAATTACGTTTGGAAACTATTCATTGATTCCCTTTCAAATTCGTTTTCAAAGATACGTTTTTTGTCACTTAATTTTTGCACAAAATTCACAAAGCAATTAAACAAACATAGTTCACAATACTTTTAACACGTCTATAAAACCTTAAATAACTTGCACTATCCTTTGATTAAAATCCCAATACGATTCTTCCGATATTCGCCGCCATTGTACGTCAATATTTTTGTAAACAAACATTCGAGGTGGCTTTGACAAGTTTGCATGGCACATCCACAAGCTAATGTTCGTGTGATTTACGTAATATAAAATCACCGAAAAATGTTCTTAAAAATTAATATTGTCAAATTTTCGGAATTTTACCTAACATTGTCATATTCCAGGTACGAGATGAGCCAAGTTTCATGGTCGTACGACTAGTACAAGTACCTAATACTTATGATTACTAGATGAGTGAGTGAATGAATCAGTTACACGACGGATATATATGATTACAGGAAGACAAACGATTCTACTGAGAAATACGATGATGTTGGTCTTTTTATTACCAAATGAATGGCTGGCAACATGCACGGATAATATTTATCGACAAAAGTAAATTTAACTATTATTTATTACTTTTAAGACAATAACACACAAGGAACTGGACACTAATTTTACAAACGATGAGAAAAATAGTAATTCCAAGTTACTTGTATAAAATTTTTAGTTCTTATTTAGAATATAGACATTTTTCGAAATATGTGGAGAACGTATAATCGGGGAAATCAAGGTGGGCTGTCTTCAAGGGTCTAGATCGGGACTTGTTCCATGGAATCTTTTATTGAATAACTTCCTGGAGGAGATGAGTTTAGCGAAAGAACCGTGTGTCGCATACGCCGACGATGTAGCATTTGTTGTGGACGGATGAAGCAGAAGAAAGTTAGTGAAAAAGTACAAGTAGTCAAAAACCTGTGTGAAACTAATTGTAGAAAATTACGACTTGTTATATCGGAAGAAAAAACAAAGATGATGTGGTCTGGCCACAAAACAACAAATAGTGCGGATAAGTGGAAAGAAATTGGTAAACGTACGAGAAATCAAATATTTAGGAATAACAATAGATATAAAGTTGTTCTTCTGAAGTCATCTAAATTATCTGACAAAGAAAATTAAAGGCATTTACTATAACATGAGGAGAATTGGAATTAGTAAATTTAATATCACGAGCAAGGAGCTGAATCTTTTTTTACAGGGGAGAGTAAAGGTCGAGCCTATGTTATGGCTATTCTGTCATAGAGTTGCTAATGTGAACTTCCAGAGAAAACTTCAATCAGTACAGAGATCGTGCCTCTTAAATTTAAGCAGTTGTTAAAAGACAGTGTCGACTGATGCTCTGGAGGTTTTGAGTGGAATGTGGCCAGTGGACGTACAGATTCAGAAGTTAAAATTTAGAAGACTGATAAAAAAAATATGGGAAAATAATACTAAAAGGAAAAGAGGTGGACAAGAAAGGGACGAAATGAATTAACTAGGGTTATTTTAGTTGAAATGCAAAGAAGGTGGGATAACAGTGCAAAAAGAAGAGAAACATATAAATATATCAAAGATGTGACGTTTAGAGAAAGAAACAAGAAATTGTTCTCCCCTAGTACAGTTCCAGGAGTTTCTGACAGGTCATGGGAATTTCCAAGACTATTTGCACAGAATGGGAAAAGCAATGGACAAACAATGCGTTTATATGAAAGGAGATGAGACACTTGACCATATATTATGGGATTGTGATCTCTATGGATCTGAAAGATCAAGATACCTGAAGGAAATAGTAGGGAATAAAATTATAAGCTTAATAGATAAAACAAAACTGCTTGATGAGAAGAATAGTCATTTTAAATTTGAAAATTATGTATTAGAAAAAGTAATATTCAGAGAAATTTTCGCAGATACAAGATGATAGCTGGTATCGAAAGAGACGGGTTATGGAACACGAAGCAAATGATGCAGACATACGAACCATATAGAACGAACAGAACTCTAATGATTGGGTTGTCACAAATGACAGTGACCAAAGTAAATGAAAAAAAGGGAATTTAAAAGTAAATTAAATATAAAATAATGAATAACACAAATGCATGCTAAATTTGCACTATCACTGAGTATAACAAGTTGAACTTAAGAACTAAGATTGTTTTATTATTCTCTATATTGAATGGCTGTCTGGATACAGTGATGCAACACCAAATATTTTGAATACATTAATCATCATACTCTACTGTTGATCAATAAATTTATTACTGCGACAGTTTTTCTTCTATTTTCAGGAAGTTAGGCCTCAAACCCTTTTCGTTTTTTTGGGGAGAAAGAATGGGTGTTGGACTAATTTTTTCATTAATAACTATTTCGAAACGCACCTTCCAAAACCAATAAGCAACGAAAGATCTACATCGTCCAACAGTCAACTACAGGAATTCACAAGTCAACATTGTAAAACAAAGTAAAATTATATAATTAAATTGTATATTTGTGTGGACATATTACAGAAAATTCGTGGACCTATTAAAAAGTGTTCGTGGATCCATTTCAAAGAGAACGTATACACATTTAAAAGGGTAGGTGGACCCATTTNNAAGGGTGCGTGGACCCACTTAGAAGGGTGCGTGGACCCACTTAGAAGGGTGCGTGGACCCACTTAGAAGGGTGCGTGGACCCACTTAGAAGGGTGCGTGGACCCACTTAGAAGGGTGCGTGGACCCACTTAGAAGGGTGCGTGGACCCACTTAGAAGGGTGCGTGGACCCACTTAGAAGGGTGCGTGGACCCACTTAGAAGGGTGCGTGGACCCACTTAGAAGGGTGCGTGGACCCACTTAGAAGGGTGCGTGGACCCACTTAGAAGGGTGCGTGGACCCACTTAGAAGGGTGCGTGGACCCACTTAGAAGGGTGCGTGGACCCACTTAGAAGGGTGCGTGGACCCACTTAAAAGGGTGCGTGGACCCACTTAGAAGGGTGCGTGGACCCACTTAGAAGGGTGCGTGGACCCACTTAGAAGGGTTCATGGACCATTTTAAAAGGGATTTGTTCGCCTTGGGGTACCTTATATATTTGCAAAAATTTCACGGTTTTGCAGCTTTTACTTCATGTATTTGCGTTTTCCTCTAAGAAAATTTGTTTCAGATATCGAAAAGAGCGCAACACTATTTACCTACTAGCTCGCTAGCACCGGTTTTTAGTTTTTTCCTTGAAATATTTACAAATTGAGGGTTTTGAACTGAGTTAAGCAGGGATGATTCATTTGGGTGTTTCGAAACCGAGACAGGGTTTTCAAACTACCTTCGAAACCCAAAAGCTAGTTCACATTCACCATTTCCAAACTGTAGAGAGGGTTATCTTCAATGCGAATAGTAACGAGTTACTTTGCTATTTTCAAATTGATATAGGCAATACACTCAAAACGTTGATTCTCCTGGTCCAAAATCTGTTTGGTCCATAAGGTTATAATATTACTATAATAGTAGAGGAAATTATTGTCACTTTTCTATGGTGTTAAAATTTTATTCATCCTCAACAGAAATATTTTTAAACAAAAGAGAAAATGCATACTGTATTACCTCTTAATAGAGTTGCAACTGTTCCCTTGTAGATGCTTTTCATTCCACCTTCCTTGTACAACTGTTTCACAACATCAACTGGACCACTATATTTAGCAGGACCGGTACCAGCCTGCTGAATCTAAAAATTAAACAAAAATTATTTCAAGTTTTAAGTATACCGAAACATTACTTTTTTGTCAAATGAATGTTAGATAGGCGATAAGTTAGACGAGAAACCAAATTTGAATCACACTTTTCCGCATTCTATTACTGAGATGGAACCACGCCGTATTTTTCTCGCAAAAGTTCAAATCATAATTAAATTTCGTACTTTCGTGAGTTGCCTCTACGTAAAGGAACATCTTAAAAGTAAGATTCAAATTTGGTAAGACGAGAAAAATAAGGTGGCACACAGAAGTTCCAAAAATTGATATTTCTCCCTTCCTTTTCAGTAAAAAATTGTCATGACATAAAAATGACATAGAATTCCATTAATGGAGAGAAAATTTAGAAAGACGGTACGAATTCCAGAATAAAAAGATTTCAAAAGCAATAAGAGGGTTGGCCACATGGTGGGTCAATCTTCATGCGTCGCACTTCCTTTTCCACAAATACAATCTAAGCCTTCCCAATTCATTTCACCGACTCTTCAAAATTTCCATGATTCATGATGCACTCCTCAAACAGTCAATGCAAATAAAACCATTTTCAATTTTTCAGAACATGATTCTTGTTTTAGAAATTTGATTTCCACAATACAAGATTACCGATTTTTGAAATTCAAGACTTAAATACTCCTAGAACCTGAAATTGTTATCATTTAAAATTATTCTGTGCGTTTGCATTTTCTCTTGTTTCTGCGCCTACGATTTTTCTTATCTGCTTTCAGGCATCTTCATAACGAACATATCATTTTGGACAACACAAAGTATGTCCGTTACTTATCCGTAAGGTAAATTAGCCAGAGAGAGAGAGGGAGGCAAATTATCTCAAATACTTTCATTCTTTTTGGGAATCTTATTCAAATGATCCATTGCCTGATACACTTCTACGCGGGAAATATGGATTTCGCAAAGTAATCAAGCAACTACACATAAATAAAAGTAATTACGCAATTTTGAATTAATTTTAGTTCATTCAGGTTAATTTTGAATTCTCAAAAATAAATGTCAGCGAAACTTGTGTATTATTTAGAAGCCAAAAACATTTTTTTGGTAATTTCCCTGACTTGGTACAAATTCCCCTGACCTGCAAAATTTCCTGATTTTTTCAGGTGTTCCAAACTGTGGCCACCCTACTTCTGTCCTGAAGTTCTTGACGCAAAATTAATTTTTTTTTGTATTAGTGAACTCTCTCTACGAGCGAAGCGTCGTACTTATTATACCCTACGACAGCCACAACTCTGAAAATACGCAGTCTAAATTATGGAAACTTAAATGTCACGCAAAAGTTACTCGTGCTTGGGGAGGCAAAGTACATTCTTAGTACTGCTCCTAAGTACGGAGTACACCGTCTCTAATTCTCCAAAATGAAAGTCTTTTACACTCTTCAAAAATCTTCCCCTTTTCTTCTGTTCCAATTGGAGTTAGCGTCTTTGCAGTCGGACGGCGCGGGGTGAGGTAAAATCCGCTACATATAAACGATGTAATGCTAATTTACAATGTCCGTCTGCGCACGAAGTCCAATCATCAATTCTTCAAAACATAACTCATAATACATACAGTAACTTAAATTCCCAAATTCACATAAAAATATAAGAAAGGTCTGTGAATGAGATACATATCAAATAATAATGAAATAATGTTAACCAATGGTTCCTCCAGGGTCCCGGTACTCCTAATGGTAAGTTAAGTTACACTCATATATGGGGGAAAACTGTTTTCTTTTTCAAAGTAACATGAAACATTTATTCGACCAAAACATTAAAATACAGGTCGGGAATTACAATAATACGATTTGCTTGAACACAAAAACGAATTGGCTGTCATGTACGCAACGAGGTTCAATTTTCTCCAGATAAAACAAATCATATTACCCAAATCCTTAATCACTACAAAATCAACAAGGTATTGAAAAGAAAGTTAGAATGAACGCCTAGACTAAAATAAAAGAATCCCCAATCTTATGATGAACAATATTAAGAATTACTCACTGTTGCGCCTTGCGGTCTGTTTTCAAATGTCTTAGAGTGGAAACATTTGTTATAGCCCTCCTCAGGAAAGCTCACATTAAATAATTCAACGTGGCTCCCGAATGCATACTGCCTACTTCTTCCAAATAAACGCTCGCATTTGGATAACGGCCTGTAATGTCGTTCACATCAACTGATGTTACGTGAGATTAAGAGTCCTAAAACATTGTTGATGTACTTACTATGAAGCTAACTGCTATTAACTTAAGAAAAAAATTCAGTAGATTGCGCATCGTATTTCAGTGTAAATAAACTAAATATTACGTAGAATAACAATGAAATTGTAGTATAAATGGTTATTTCTTTAAACGCCCTGAAGTTACACTGTACTCGATACTAATTGAGATATTTTCATCAAAGGGTAGAAACTTTGTAAGCTCACAGAAAATACCACAATTATTTTTTGTTAATTTCATTTTAAGGTAGCATAAAACATTTAACAATAATTTTGAATACCCATGGTAGTCCAGTAACCGGGGACTGAAAATGGGTCTTACCTCGCAAGAGCTCGTGTAAAAAAAGCAAAGCAAAAACGTCACCAGTGAGTTAAGTTTTTCCTGAATAACTCGTTTTCAATGTTATTTACAGAAATATTATATCTGCTCAATGTTGTAGATCATAAAATTTCCAATAAGTTTGGTAAGAAGCATTTTTGCGTGTCGCGAATAAATTCTGAGATATTTCCAGAATTTTTCCAGTGAATTTCCAGAAATTTGAAGAAAAGAAAAAAAATCTCATATCGCGTAGGTTTTACAAATTGAAAAATAACTACAATTGTGATATTAAACTAACAAATTCATATATTTCCTATGGTACATTCAAGTGACCTCTAGTGACATGAAATTGAACATGACCTGAACAGCCTCAAATCAGTCAATTTAACGCACATTGCTATAAACATTATTTATTTCAATATGATCCCATTCTCATCACATCTTCAAATACGGTACACATGTTTTGCAAAGGTTCTTAAATCCAATTTTATAAATACCATTTTCGATTTTCAGATATTAAAAATAACACATCTGAAACATTAAAAAAAATTATAATATTTTAATATAATCAAGTTACACGCCCGGAAAAAAATTCCAAGTAGATAAATTCAAGTACCTAGGCGAAATTATTCAACCAGCAGGGGTGAATCAGGAAGCTAACAAAGAAAGAACTGCTAAACTGCAAAGAGTTTACAAAATAACCTGGAACAGATACAACAAAATCTATATCAAAAAAACCCCCAGGGGACTTACATCTAGTAAGTACGTGTTTGAAGAACACGGGGCCCCGAGCTGAATCTGGCATTACTTTCACTTGCTTGTGCCATGCTCCTTCCTTTCTCTTTTCTGACCTCCCTTGGTCACCTCTTGTTCTTTTCGATCCCGACGCTATTAGGGCTAGGGTATCTTTCATTTTCCTCTTTCCTCTTCTTTTTTTAAATGTTTTTAGTAAAGTCTTGAGATATGTTGGGATTTGAGTTTTGAATTGTAATTCAGGAGGGTTTTTAGTGGGTATGGCTGAGTTATTCGGCGAGTCCCACACGCGGGGAGAGTCATGTTGGCTCTCCCTAGTGCGTAACTGCATTTTCCCTACCTGTACATGACCTCGATGTTGACGAGCCCTAAAGCCCCACAAAAAATCAAAAAATACAAAATTACGACACTACAAGAAAGTCAACAAACCTGAAGCACTTTATGCATCCGAAACCCTGGTAATTGGCGGCAGGTCACAGATCGTAACGAGAGAAAATGTTTCATTACACCGCTATTAAAGAAATATTTTGTATTTTTTTATTATACACATTTTGGACTTCTATAACAAAAATATTCTGTATATTCTTGACTTCATTGAACTTTACCATTCTCTATATATAAACGACATCTCGAGATACGTTGTCTCGCAAGGTCTTCATAGGCAATGAAAAAAAATATTAGAGTTTCTGTAAAAAACGATTGCGTAGTACTATGATAAAATATAGTTTTTAACAGTGTTTCACAAAACACACAGAAAATAAGTTTGAAGACTCAGCTTCTCGACGCAGCGTCTGCCCTCGGTGATTCTGAAGCAGTGTTTTACAAGAATGAAATGCAAAGAAGATCACTCCAATAAAAAATATACACCTATTGTTGAAGAAGAATTAATGTCATTGGAGCTTATAAAAAAACAGGATTTCATTGTCGTGAAGAAATTCAATTGCCTAGCCAATAATATGTTCAATTAAGAAATAATTCACATTATAAAGAACGTGAATGAAAAATAAATGTTTCAATAAAAAAAATGAGCATAAAACAATTATATACGATACAATACGTATATTCTTCCCAGAGATGGTTTGTCGCACCAAGGCAGCCCTGAAAAAACCATAAAAAATGAAACAGATGAACGACGTAATTTGTCGGTCCGAGATATCGCAGCGCGCTCAGACGCCGGAATTCAGAGATATTGCCTTTGACGCTTGCTAATTTTTAGCCGGTCACTGGTGCGCCCTGGTGGCGGAAGTTTGGACTACTACCTAAGAGAGGGACAGCATCCGTTCATGTCATGTCCGCTGCCGCTGAGAGCAGACAGGTTACTGAAAAATAATTAGTATGTCTTCAAGGCGGGAACGTCAATTCTGACGAACTGCGCAGGCGCGTAGCACACCTGTAAGCAAGAGGCGCCTGCCAAGTCCAGGTGAGCTTGATACGCAACATTCAGTATCATTTCGAAACAAACAGAATTTGAATATAATTGCAAGATATCGTATGGAATTGGTATAATTCGAATCACAAATTACTTATAAATATTCCTATAATTTCTTATATTTATACAGTTCAGTAAAGAAATCAAATCACATTGCCTACTAGTGATGTGTATTGACGAAAGTAATTTTACATAATTTACGATTCTCTTAAGTTTTTTATACATGTGAAAAGGAATTAAATAAATATAGAAAACGTTTGTCTCAAATATGAACTAACACAAATGTTTAATTCTCGAGTANGAAATTTCTACGTAGATGATTTACTAAGCGGAAGTCATGATGTTAAATCAGCTGTAGGGATAGCCCAACAAATAAAGGACATATTAGCACAAGGTAAATTTCCTCTAACTAAATGGGCCAGTAACAGCTCAGAATTCCTGTCATATTTTTCAAAAGAAACCTTAGCGCAATCACCATTGATTTTAAAAACCGAAGGCCACTTAAAAACTCTTGGTTTAAAGTGGAATCCTACAGATGACACATTGAGCGTGTGTGGTAAACTCAAACCTTTACAAGTCCCTTCTGTAGGTACAAAAAGAAAAATTTTGAGTATTATCGGCATGATTTTCGATCCAAATGGTCTTTTAAGCCCAGTAACGATAAGGTTTAAATTGTTCATGCAAAAGCTGTGGAAGGCCAAGTTATCTTGGGACGTTCCTATCGAAGAAGGGCTTCAGAAAGAATGGGAAGAATTGTCGGAAGAATTGAAATTCATTCCCATTGTGAAATTTCCTCGTTGTGTTATTCCATCTGGTTGTTCAACCAACTTCTCCTTGCATTGTTATACGGATGCAGGTCCTAAGGCGTATGGTTGTGTCATCTATGTCGTTTCCAAAAATGAAGGTTTTAACACAAGCAATTTATTATGTTCTAAAACTAGAGTTGCCCCATGCGCTCAAAATTTGACAATCCCGAAGCTAGAATTGTGTGGAGCAGTATTACTTGTCAAGCTCGTTGACAGAGTAATAACCAATCTGCCAATTTCATTTAAAAATGTTCATCTTTACACGGACAGTACCATTGTCCTGTCCTGGATAAAAAATAATAATACTAAAACTGAACCCTTTGTGTCTCACAGAATTCAAATCATTAGAAACTTATCTAAAGATGTGATTTGGTCTCATGTAAAAGGCTGTGAAAATCCAGCAGATCTTTTAACCCGTGGAATGTCTGTATCTGCCCTGAACGACTCAGGATTGTGGCGGCATGGTCCTGATAATCTTAGAAAGGAAACCAGCCATGTTCAATTTATGCCAAATGAATTAAATTCAAAAACCTTGTCAGAAAATATTCTGCCCTCTCATACTATGGTGAATGAAGTCGTAGAAATAAGGGAAAATGAATCTTGCTTCATGAAAGTGATAGCTAAATTCTCAAAACTTGATTTTCTCATTAGAACTATCGCGTACTGCCTGCGATTCATTCAGAACTGCAGAGCTGCAGTAAGTATTTCGGCCGGAACGCGCCAATGTCCCCATTTGATTAACATGGGGCTGGAAATGGGGTTGTTAGATATTGGGCTAGCTTTCCGGATGTGGTCAGATAAGAGCTTATCACCGGATGTTGTGGTTTTGATAAGAGCTTATCACCGGATGTTGTGGTTTGATAAGAGCTTATCACCGGATGTTGCGGTCTGATAAGCCCGTATCACCGGATGTTGAGGTGAGATAAGAGGGAAAGCAGGCTGTGGATGACCTTGTGGGTTTTTCCCCAGGATGATGCAATGTTGCGGGGTTTTCCCCAGGATGATGCAATGTTGCAGGGTTTTCCCCATGACCTTGAGGTTGGGATGATGCAATGTAGGATGATGCAATGTTGCGCAAGAGAAGAGGAGGGTGGGATGATGAAGTCATGTGATGCAGAAGGAAGGAGTGGAGGGGAAATTTTTATCCTGAAAAAAAAAATGCTATAGAACAGGTGTGAAGCGGTAGGCTGCTAGACTGCATATGATTTTTACTAGGTGAGGCAAGCTACATGCTATAGCAGAGTAGGAGTGGGGGGTGGAAGAGTACACGTCATCAGAAGAAGAAGGGTGGGGGGTGGATCGTGATGCAACACAATTCATTTTCTAAAAAAAGATCTCAGAAGAAGGAAGTGGGGCTTGTAAAGGATACTTAAGGGGTGGATGAGTATAGGATGCATAGCAAATCAATAGTATGGAAAAACCAATTATTTTCATCGATACAGCTATGGATTTAAATCAATGGATGGTGGTGGGTGTAGGTGTTAGGGCGTGGGTGTAGATTATGCTTCACATCTCATCAATAGTATGGAAACCAATTGTTCATCGATACAGCTATGGATTTAAATCAATGGATGGCTGGGGGTAGGTGTTAGGGTGTGGGTGGAGATTATGCTCCACATCTCATTTTTAGAAGAAGGGTGGGGGATGGGTAAATGATGTTAGCGAGGAGAGAGGGATAGGTGTGAGGGCGTGGGTGGAGATCCTATGTTTATGTCACACTATTCATTGTCATAAAAGAAAGGGTAGGGGGGGTAA
>NNCF01133895.1:18449-31293 GCA_002313205.1 Laupala kohalensis | reverse complement strand
TTTGTAAGCAAATATTTATTAGTTTTTAATCATTAAAATTTTTTTTTATAACGTTGCGCAATCGGCCCTGCCAGAAGTTAAAACTAAAATCTTTTGATGCGTTGTCAATCGCGATATCCATTGCGTAGAGGGGTCACACGCCGGTCCTCTCTCTCCCTGTCTTTACTTATATTCCGTTATTTTCATAAGCCGAGGTATATAAGTTGATAATCAATTAAAAATTATTCCTTAAACTTGGGGAGTCGACCCTGCCAGGAGTGGAACCTGGAATATTTTGATCCGTAGTCAGACGCGTTTACCATTGCGCCACAGTGTTGATGGACGTTGCTCTCAAATCAGTCTTTACAAATTTTTTGTTACTTTTTGTAAGCAAATATTTATTCGATTTTAATCATTAAAAAAACATTTTATAACGTTGCGCAATCGCCCTGCCAGAAGTTAAAACTAAAATCTTTTGATCCGTTGTCAATCGCGTTATCCATTGCGTAGAGGGGTCACACGCCGTTCCTCTCTCTCTCCCTGTCTTTATTAATTTTTCCTTTTTTTTTAATAATCCGAGGTACATTAGTTGATAATCAATGAAAAAATATGTCTTAAACTTGGGGAATCGACTCTGCCAGGAGTCGAACCTGGAATCTTCTGATCCGTGGTTAGACGCGTTATCCATTGCGCAACAAGTCCGATGGCCTTAGTTCTCAAATCAGTCTTTACAAATTTTTTGTTACTTTTTGTAAGCAAATATTTATTAGTTTTTAATCATTAAAATTTTTTTTTATAACGTTGCGCAATCGGCCCTGCCAGAAGTTAAAACTAAAATCTTTTGATGCGTTTTTAATCGCGTTATCCATTGCGTAGAGGGGTCACACGCCCGTCCTCTCTCTCCCTGTCTTTACTTATATTCCGTTATTTTCATAATCCGAGGTACATAAGTTGATAATCAATTAGAAAATATTCCTTGAACTTGGTGAAACGACCCTGCCAGGAGTCGAACCTGGAATCTTCTGATCCGTGGTCAGACGCGTTATCCATTGCGCAACAAGTCCGATGGCCCTAGTTCTCAAATCAGTCTTTACAAATTTTTTGTTACTTTTTGTAAGCAAATATTTATTAGTTTTTAATTATTAAAAAAACATTTTATAACGTTGCGCAATCGACCCTGCCAGAAGTTAAAACTAAAATCTTTTGATCCGTTGTCAATCGTGTTATCCATTGCGTAGAAGGGTCACACGCCGTTCCTCTCTCTCTCCCTGTCTTTATTAATTTTCCGTTATTTTCATAATCCGAGGTACATAAGTTGATAATCAATGAAAAAATATTTCTTAAACTTGGGGAATCGACCCTGCCAAGAGTCGAGCCTGGAATCTTCTGATTCGTAGTCAGACGCGTTATACATTGCGCAACAAGGTCGATGGTCGTAGCTCTCAAATCAGTCTTTACAAATTTTTTGTTACTTTTTGTACGCAAATATTTATTAGTTTTTAATCATTAAAAAAACATTTTATAACGTTACGTAATCGGCCCTGCCAGAAGTTAAAACTAAAATGTTTTGATCCGTTGTCAATCGCGATATCCATTGCGTAGAGGGGTCACACGCCGTTCCTCTCTCTCTCTCACTGTCTTTAGTAATATTCCGTTATTTTCATAAGCCGAGGTACATAAGTTGATAATCAATGAAAAAATCCAGTACATAAAGCTACACTTTTGACTCTGCCAGGTGTCGAACCTGGAAACTTCTGATCCGTAGTCAGACGCGATATCTATTCCGACACGTGACCCAACGCCGTTCCTCCCCTTTCAGTTTTCACAAAATTTCCATTTACCCAATCAAGTCAAAGTCTGTAATTTCGTCCCAAGGAAAACCAATTGAAAAAAATTATAAACCGAAGTTACAAAATAGGAAATTCGTGATCCGTTATCAGAAGCGTTATCCACAGCGCAACAATGACACTCATTGAAAAATTGCCTTTTTGTTTTTACTAAATTTTTGGTTTTATTTGTAAGCCAAGATCTATTAGTTTTTAGTCAATGATAAATATTTCATATTGCTGCGGAATCGACCCTGCCAGGACACGAATTTGGAGTCTCCTTATCCCTAATCAGTCGCGTTATCCTGTACGCCATAGGGCCACACGCTGTTATCCTCCCATTTTAGTCTTTACAACATTTCCATTTCCGTTAACAAGTCAATGTCCATAATTTTGTACAAAAGAAAACAAATTTACGAAGTTTATAAAGCGCCTTTGCCAAGTTACGAAATAGTATTCTTGTGATCCGTAGTTAGACGGGTTATCCAATGCGCAACAGTGTCTCATGTGGTAATATTGCCTGTTTGTCTTTACCAAGTTACTGTTTCCATTAGTAAGCTTGGATCCATCAGTTTTGAATCGATGAAAAAACAGCAAAATTTTTCTGTTACGATCTTCGAGAAGTCGAACCTGGAATCTTCTGACCCGTAGTCAGTCGCGTGATACATGGCGCCACATGGACACACTCTGTTTTTCTACCTCTCGGTCTTCACAAAATTTCCGTTTCTGTTATCTAGTCAAAGAGTATAATTTTGTACCAAGGAAAAAGAATTTACGAAACTTATAAAGCGCCGTTGCCAAGTTCATCCGGTTGTTCGATTTTAGTACCTGTTTGTCCTTTTCCATAACTTTAGCTGCCTAGACTACTTTTCGAAATATTTATATATTTATTTACGTAAATCTTATATTTACGAAAATAATTATGGAACTCGGGTGGTTGGCTATAGCGTTTTGAAAGATAATATAAACGGCGTTTGTTTTTTGAAGAAATCCTTATCCCTAGGGTGATCCATCTATTGTATTTCCTTGTGTTGATTAACTTGCATTTTATGGGAAAGCTAGTGTTGTAATGTTTTAAGAATACTGAGATAAATACATTGAATTTGTCGTTGGCAATTGAAAACATCTTTTCATGTTTCTTCACGCAAATAATTTATAAATATGGATTTATTTGTGTCATTAAACACTCTTGAAAAATTGTAAAGGATTTTAAGTGGTTTTAGTTTATCTTTCATAGTCAATACTTCCACAAGGTGATCACTGTAGCCGACGATAAAGACTTCAGAGAAATACAAGATTCCATTGTTGACTATAATTTGATCTAGCAATGTTTGAGACGAGCCGGAGAGGCGAGTGGGGTCGTTTATCGTTGAAGGAGGTTGAAGGAGTCGATAAGATTTTTAAATCGATTAATTGGTGAATGTGCAGAGTCTGATGTACATAGGAAATCGATGTTGAAATCACCACATATAACGATAGATTTAGTAGATTTATATGTGATATGTTTTAAAACAATTTCGAAGTCCCGAAAAAATATATAGAGATCTTATTGAGTAGGTCTATAAATACACAAGACAACAATACCGGTGTCGGTTAAATTAACTGTAGAAATTTCGAACACACTATCTACGTAGAAGTTCTCGTAGCCTGACAGTGGAGAAGACAAGATATCATTACGAACGTAGATACACGTACCTTCGTTGGGATTTTTTCCTTTAAAATTTTGCCGACAGTAAGCACTTGCTAAATAATAATTAGATACAGCAGTATAATTGATGTTGTTGGTTGAAAGTCAATGTTCTGTGAGGCATAGCAAATCGAATGGATTTTCGTGTACCAGAATTTCAATGTCTGTCAATTTGTTTGAAAGGGATTGGACATTATGAAAAAATATAATTATTTTATTTTCGCAAATAGTTTGCGATCCACGAGAAATGGAATCGACGTTAGATTGTGGAGAGGAATTTGAATTTGGTTCAGCTTCTAGATCCGGAACAAGCCCGCACACTGCACCCCAACGCGGTTGAAATTGAACTTCTTCAATTCTCTCTCAGATAAATCATGCGTTTGCTTACTCAACCACGTATCGAAGTTATTGGTCAGGTTTTTGCGTCACAATATCATACGTAAACAAATCGCCATTTTATCTCCGAATTTGCGCGGCCCACAGAATGAAGACTTGAGATCTTTTAAGCATCCCGACGATTCTTTCTTTATATAGAGATTTACGTAGTGTGTGTTCGTCTCTAAATATTTATAGGTAAGGGATTTTCATTGCTGTCAAAATTAAACACAAATATTTTAATAACATTCCTTCAGCGATCCTGCCAAGAGTTGAACCTAGTGTCTTTCTGAGATTGTCGCTTCACGATGAGGCGTCAGGTCCACGAGCTTTGTAGAATCTCTGTAGAATCCTCAATGTGATATGTGTGTCAGAGCGACTAAGCGTAAGGACCCCCCCCCCCAAAAAAAAAGTTTTAAATGATAGTTTGGACCATTCTCTGTCAATTGGCGATGAATTTTCACGCCCTTACGACTCAAAATTTTGAATTATTTGTCTTTATATTACTATGGGCTTATATGGAGAAACTTTCGTGGGCTTAAGATTTTCATACCTTACGGGGCATTCACCAAAAACTGTGGAAAATACTGTTCTAACGGATTAACAGCCACATCACGTGACTGAAGACAATGTAACCCTTGTCAGAGAAAGAGTCAAACGGCAGTCTAAATTAATTATCAAGTTTTAATGTCAGAAAATGATTGTTCTCATCCAATGTAAAAAAATCTGTAGAATAAATTATTAATTAATAAGAACTACTTTGATGAATATTTCCAAGTTCGTGAATAATTGACAACTTAACTTCGGTCAACGCACATATAATACCTTAAGAAACGAAAAACGCCAGAGACGGATATGTAATGTAGAATGTTTCATACTTGCCGAAAATACCAAGAGCAGCTCCTCAAAGTACTACCACGTGGATAGGGATCACCTATTGGGCGTCACTGGAGCTCAGCTGGCTTCTTTTCCCCTTCTAGAGTGTACTGAAAAGAAGCCGGAGTCTTGTGAACACGTGTGAAACAAGCAGTGAGTTATGAGCAATTACGTACACAGAGGCATCGTCCGCCGTTGTTGCAAATTCTGTTTTCGTTAATCTAAGCGCACACTGCTCCTTTCACGGACGGACCGACGACGTCCCGATATTTTGCAAGCGCGGAAGGCTGTGTGCACAGGTTAGGGAACTCATGGAACCATTCACTCTCCCAGGCGTAGAGGATTAGGATCTGCGGATTACCTGCTCCCCATTCTATTCTGGTCACTAAACACAATACAACACAACTAAAGTGGCGAATAGCTGCTCCTAATGAGACTGACCGCAGTCATGTACTGCAATTGCGTCCCCCGGTAATTTTTGCAACCCTCCCGACACTCCGAAAGATCTTTCTCCGGGGACATTTCGCAAACGGAAGCAAACGGAGACAACTTTTGGGAAATCCGCGACGATGGTGCTATGTGCCCCAGTGTGTTATTTGCAGGTCTGATCCATCGTTGTATCGGCAATCTCCGGCTCCCTTCCTGTAACCTGTTCTGTAAGGGTAGGGGTTCTGAGATAATTAGCACCGACTGGTAGCTTAGGTACTCGGACCAGTAGCAGTACAGAGTGAGGGTGCTCTCGGGCCCAAGTATTCGTCCCGGGATGTCACAGTAGACGTCAGGTGTACAACTGCCCTAGTGCGCGCGTAGCTTCAAGAGTGTATTTTTTTCTTGAGCCGCAGTTAGAACGAATCCTAGTTACTCTATAAAGCGCTAGCGTGAAATCCTGGTGACCTTGGTTGATGAGATATTTGAGTTGCACGTTCCTATTAGCTCATTCTGTCGAAATGAATCACTCGTTTGCGCCCTGATTCGCTTGTGCAGATGACCCGTCGCCCTGGTAGCAACAAATGCTCGCGCGATGAGTGGCAAAACGCTATGTCTTCTGCACTGAAGCGCGGTCGGCGCAGCGAGATGGCACGCCTGCTGGCGGAGCACGGATTGGGCACGACGGCGTCCAACCAGCACGGAGACACGCTGCTGCACGACGCGGCGCTGCAAGGCAATTTCCAATCGGCGTGGCTGTTGCTGGAGCGGGGGGCCAATGCGAACGCGGCTAACAACGACGGTAACACGCCGCTGCACAATGCGGCGGCTGAAGGGCACTTGGATATTGCGCAGGTGAATACACAACAACTACAACAGACGCTATTATACGCGGACTGTTCTAAGTTTGCATATGGATTTCTTGTTTTAACAGAAAGTGACAACGTCGCACTCCTGACTGTCAGCGGTAGATACACTCCCGTATATAATATGACTCCATGTCTACTCGCTGTTTTAAATATTGAGATTTTTGCAAGACGAGTTTGCGGCATTTGGTTCCTGTGACAATGAAAATTTGTTTGGAGACGACATTGATCTCCTGCCCCCTACCTCGGAAGCCGCTTTATTTGGCGACGTTAACGGAAATGTTACTCCTGTCAAGGACGAGCCAAGGGAGACTGAGACAATGCAACGTTGTAGGATTGTCAAAACCTCAAGTGGAATTTAGAACAGATTTACAATAAAGTAGAATAGAAATTAGAGTGACCTGGTGGCTATAAATGCCATGACGTTTAATATAAACTACTGTCTAGATATTCGTATCATAAAATTAGTATAATCATCTTCATGTTGAACGGGCTCTTACGGATAAAACCCCTGAAGGGACCATTTTAAATAAATGTCCATTTAATTTCTAATGAAATCGACATAAAAATATATCTCACGCGACACTAATTTAGTGTAAAATAACAATTTGCCTTTTTTCTGGACAATTATAGAACCTGTTAAACGAAAACTGTCGCAAAACTAGAGACCATTCCATAGCATTACTTAAATAAAAAAATGCTCTAAAAGTTATTCGAAGTTTTAAATACACCATTATGAATAAGTTGCTGTTAACATGACGATTTTTAGTAGAAAGAGAATAGATNTTTTAATATAAATATAATAGATAACATTATTAAAAGTTTCATAAATGGTTATGCACTTGACTAGCGCCTGGGACGCTCATACTGCATTAAGAGATATTATTTCAACCTAAAGAAACTTATCTTGGAAGAAAGGTGATAATAGAGACCGATAGGGACTCGAACCCAGGACCTCATGGGTTCCTGACTCTCACATTAACCCGATTCGACTTCCGTCCACTAGACTCGTGACCTCAGGGGGTTTCCCATGCCGTTTTCACTTTCCTACGTCCCATAATGTTTTGGCAGAGGACAATACTCCTGTGGACAGACCAGGAGGTCACACGTTCGAATCCCGGACCATCGCCATTTTTGTCTCGCCACAGATTAAGGAACTTTTCGACCGATAGCAGATACTCGGATTAGAAGAGTAGAAATGTCATGTGAACCGTATCCAACAGCTGTCTTGTCAAGTACAATAATCTACAATAAAAAGTACCTATACGCGGTTTGGGAATAATTTAAAAACAATTTGACACAATCAAAAACATGTTAAAATTGATATGACCAGACTCGTCAAAAATGATTTGGAAATATGAAATTCCTACAACGTGATTCAAAATATATATTAAACTTGCTTGCACGGCTACTTGGAAGACAATTCATTAATTAGTAGACGTCCATTAAGTGCATAATGAGATTGTAGCAGTCTCTTCATTTGCCAATGAGCACAAATTGGTAGCCGAAAAGAAAAAATAGGAAAGTGATTAACACAAATTAATAAATAAATAAACAAAATACGAAAATACATATGAATAACAAAAAATATTAAACACGAGCTTAGTGGACGATGTCCGTACACGATGTACAGTAGATGTTTTAATCAATAAATACAGGTAATGAAGGCAATGTAGTATTTAGAAGACTTACGATGCATCTAATTTTTCAATCAGACGAGTTAAAAACCAGAAACTGAATAATCAGAGAGATAAATTCAGATGAATAATCATCCGTAACAGGAAGGTACGTGTCAAACGGTTACAGTTAAAACGACGCACAGCACCGATGTAAAGGTACGTTTTCACTCATATACGTGCATGAGCGACTTGTCTGAGATACATGTCAATTTGTATGAGCTGGGGCAATATAGTTATTCTTTGAAATATCGCGCGACAGCACCTTGGACAAATCCTGATACATTTTGTATGAGCTGCATTCAGGATATACATGTATGCGCATACAAGACGCAAACGCTTTTTGCGCGTGCGCGGAATCAGCCAGTACGCGCTCCGCCATGATTGTTTACATTCTAGCTGTGCTTTTGTAGGTTATGTCATTGTTGTCATATGTATTTTACATAATCTATTGATTCCTGAAATTTTATGCGTTGAGTAGTGCATATTATATTAATTGGTTATGGTTAGATTAGTTTATTTCTTTAGCAGATTAGTATATTAGTTTGTGTTCTTTTCTCGCAATATTCAAAGAATTCCCTGGTACAAATCGCTAAGTGTATAAGCTGCCGTATCAGGTAGAAGTGTCTGAGCTCATATAGATCGCAAGCTTCCAAAAACTTGCGTATACATATGTCTCATACAAGTCGCTCATACGTGTATACAAGTGTAAACGTACCTTAACGGACAACAAAACAACAACCTTCTTTTGACCAAAGTAGAAAACCACAGGTACCAATTCTGACTCGTAGTCATTTTCATCTGGCAGTAGGTAGCACATATTTCCTCGTGTAGATTCAAGAAAGATACGTGTTTTATTAATTCAATTCAATGATCTTCTTTGTCACTAATTTTCACTTACATGTTCTACAATATATTTACTCTTGATTTACTTTTCGTTTTGTCTTTGCCACTTCGCTTGCAACAGTGTCATTACAAGGTCCCCTTCATTTCTTTTTCTCTCCTTCATTTCAGTATCTCTCCTAATTTGCCTATTTATGTAACATACTTTTAAAACTACTCACTATCTTCCTTCATTTCGATTGTACTAGACTACAGGCCTTTTGCATTTGCTTTGAAATAAAGATTTTTTATGCATATTTTCGTGCAGAGTCTAGAAAGTTCTTCAGAAATGTTTTATTACATACTGCTTTTATGATATTTCAAAATAATTTTTCGGAATGTACAATTATTCAAACTTTTGTCCAACTATTCTTTCACAGCAAAATAAAGGTGAAATGAGTAATTCTAGGTTACAGAACACAACAATGGAATCTTCTAGATGAAGATGCAAAGATTATCATATTTTGAATAAAAAAGGAATTTATTAGAGTTTTTTGAAATGAAAACATTCAATGTGTTTATGCACATTTGATGAATGGCACAATTTAGCTTTGTACATATTAATATTGTAGATATTGTGCATTATTTTATTTTTTGTTTAAATGTGATTTTTTACTGTTCCCAAGGAAACTGTCATAGTTTGTTTATAAGTATTTTTATTATTACACTTATATCACCCCTCTATATCTAGAAAATGTTACGTGATATAAAAATAAATTCAGCACCCCGAAATTATTTGACTAAACAATTAATTGGCCGGGTGCAAAAATAAAATTGAAATTTGATTCCTAGTGTCCTATCATCTTCAGCTCGTTTTACAGATCCATCATTCCTCAAATCTTAAAAAATCTCATACATTGTCCTCTTTCTGGAGCATAGTTTTTAGTATCCTATAAATTAGAATGTGTAGTTTCATATTCCTCGCTGCACACACAAAATGGGTCACGTCTCTTCGAAATCCTGTACAAATACTAAATTACCGTGTCCTATTAAGTAATGCATTGCCTACATGATGGAATCATGCGTTAAAAACTTCCCTAAAAGGTTTATTTTAGAAATAACTTATTTTAGAAATATACAATCCACCACAACCTTTGTGCACTTTGATCGTAATTCATGAGATAGTCATTTGCTTGTTTCTCGAGAGTGAATTAGTTTATCATCATCCTCGTAATCATCTGTCGCTTGTAACTGATTTTTGGGAGTAAAAGTCAAACTGTACCACAACAAACCCCAAATGTATCCAAGCGTTTTTCGCGGAGGGTAGAGCTCCGCAATTTCTTGGTCTCGGAGGAAGAGATGAGGCCGACATCTCGCTCTGGCCGGTTTGACCCCAGGAAACACTCGTTACTTATTTTACTGCAGGCTGAGTGGACCTGAGAGTTAGCATAGATGCTGAAGTGTGATAAAAAAATCCCCACCCTACCGAGGATCGAACCCCGTACATCCAGCCAGCAACTCGGCGCGTTTTTTGAGAGTAAAATTTATCAATTTGTTAATGTGTGGTTTGTTTGTGGTAGATGCTGGTGGACAACGGGGCCGAGTTCGTCGTGTGCAACAAAGACAAGTACACGCCATTGTTGAACGCTGTGAAGAACGGCCACTTGGAGATCGCCACTCTCCTGCTATCTCGTGGAGCTGATGTGGATAAGAGCAATCACATTGGGGATTCCCCTTTGCACTACGCGTCTCGAGACGGACGTCTGTCGATGGTGAAGCTGTTGCTTCAATACAAGGCGAAACCCAACGTACGCAACAACGAGAGGGACGTCCCGCTTCACGAAGCCACGCGNACTCTCACAACGTAGACAGAAAGATCATCAGTAGACAGAAAGATTTTGTATAATTCCCTCCCCATCAGTACAAAATATATAAACAAGTTGAATCTCTTCAAATCCGAGGTTAACAGCTTTTTAATGTGCTATTGTTTCTACAATGTGAAAGACTTAACTGATTTTAATGAAAGAAGTTTCGGTCATTCTGAGGAAAGACTGCTTCAGCGACAGGGAACGCGGTCCGATGCTCTTTTGTCACTGGTTAGCGGAGGACAGTCGAGAATCATACAGTATTGTGCTTTACCGTATGAGAACGTTCGCGTTCGTTTGTATATATACCAAAAACTCATACAATTCTGAACGATAGGAATTGTTTGACGTGAAATTAATGGCGAATAAGTTAACTAATATTGTTGCAAAACATGTTATGTATTCGACGCATGTGTTGTCACCATTTGTCTAATATTAACCTCAATTATTTTTATAAATCTGAATCTGTATTTCTTACTGTATTATAACAGTGGTTGTACAATATGTTCGTCAAAATACTAAATATTGTTCAGTGAAATTATCAGACTGCAATATTGAATTATGTCTCTCTTTCCTGTTGTTTAGGCATAACTCTCTCCAATGGCAAGCTGCATTCTCAAGTTTTACTCTTGTGTTAGTATCAGAAGCTTAACCAAAATCCTTCGAAAAATCCTGTTTATTCTTGTTGAAACGTCATATTTGTAGATGCTGTGAATAATCTCTCAAATGATATCATATGAAACTGCAGACTAGTATAAAACACTTACTTGAGTGGTCTGTTCAAAGTTGTCTTAATCTGAAAGTCTTCAGCAGGCTAATAGATATCCACCACTTCAATACAGAGTTAAATGACAAAAAGTAATTAACTGTATGAAATAAAGGTCACATCACAGTAAGCTTTTGATAATGTCTCAATGTTCATTTGCAAATTTATACAATTTTGAGTAATTTCTCTATAGATCTTTGACATCTATCATTTTTTTCAAATGTTCTTCTTTATCCATAATCTCAATATCCTCCCATTTCATTTTCTAATCTTCATTAATATAATGATGAAGTATTACACTACTTTTATTATTCTTGTTAACATTCTTCCTCAGATCATTAATTGTAATCTTCACACACATTTCTTTAATTCCATTTTTACCTTTTACCTTTTATCTTTTTCTTTTGTTATAACACCACCCAATATTTTCTTGTTTTTTCTCTATTTCTTTTTTTTTCTTTCCCAAATAATTTACCAAGCTTGCCTGCCTGGGACATGTTGAAATGTTAGTGAAATACTGCGCTAACTTTTTTATTCGATATTTGGTTCTGATTCTTCAATATGCAATGCAAATTGAATAAGACATGTACACATTTTATTGTATCCATCTCCCACCCTTGGTGCAGGGAGTGTAGAGAAAATATACAGTTTTAAGCAATTGGTTCTCAACTAATCTCTTAAAATTATCATACTTTTAAGCCTATAATTACCGACGTACTTATGAATGAGGATTATATTGTAAAAATTCTAAATATTTAAAAGAAAAATTCATATAACTTAACATTTGTTAATTTTTAAATCACTTCATTTAGTAACAAATCCAGCATACTCAGAACCTGAAGCATAAAGGTATTTTCTTATTTTCTAGATTTTTCACTGTTTGTTCACAATGAATGAAGAAGGACACTCTTTTTTTACCTTTCTTTCTTGTCTTTAGTTGTTTTGCAATAGTAGGAGGATCTTTGATTATTTTAAAGATATTATTAATTCTAAGAACATTAGTATTTGGAGAGTCCTTGACAATTCATCCCTTGTCATTTGTGTTAGGTAATAATTTGTTTCAGTTCTACTTTTGTACTTTTCCTTCATTTCCCCAAGAAGTTTTTATTTTTAGCTATCTGTAGCGAGATGCTGTAATGGATGTTTACTTGCCATTTTCATTTTCTACTGCCCCCTTTGTAGGGTTTATATTCTTTTCCTGTTAATTTTCAGCCCACCTTGTTGGCTTTGTATATCTTTGTAGCTTGGGGAATGTTAGTTGTTATAGGTACATTTTGTGGAGGTGCTCAAATCTTGTCTAAAAATGCAATGATTGTTATTGTAAATTGTTTATTGAATTTAAAATTTACAGTAATGGATTTACAATTATGAGTGATTTTTTGTATTATATTAAAGTTGCATTCATCCTCCAAAACAAACTATATCCCACCCCTTTTCCTTCAAGTTCTTAGTACATTTTAAAAGTTTTTCAAATTATACTCCTTTACTGCTTGAGTTCCTTCCATATTAATGTGTGTGAAAACTACTGGTCCTAATTTTGTCAGGAAGTAGTTGATCCTGTAACATGTACCAATTTCTTTTCAAAGATCTAATGTTTATATGCAGAATATTATGGTTATTTACATTTTTATTTTGTCGTGGCTGCTCGCTGGCAACCTCTCAGGTTGGCCGGGTGAGAGT
>NNCF01133894.1:0-80611 GCA_002313205.1 Laupala kohalensis | reverse complement strand
GTCCATATATTTCTATTAATGCAAATTAATTTTTTAGTAGTCGGACATGTTATAGATTTTTCTGGAACAATATTGAACCTATGGGTTTATACACTGTTTGAATATTGAATTTTTCTCTCTCATTATTCTGTGTTATAATTTTGTCCTATATTAAAAAATGGTCCACAATATATACATTTTCAGGATTTTGTTCCTTTTCAAATTTCCTGAAAAATATATTGCCGCAGTCTGCATGCATAAATGACACTTGTTTAAGAGAAGTAGATTTATAATGTTTCTTGAATTTAGAATTGATCTAATCTCGAAACCCTCTTGCATAATATTTGGAGAGTTAACTTTTGCCAGGGTCTTCACCATCGATTTATTTTATTATATTAAATATTACATATTTTATATTTATAATATAAGTTTTATATTACATATTGCAATCTTCATTTATTCTGATTACAGTGTTGAACATCGCTATTCATGCAATAATGCAAGTGCTTAATGATACAGTAGTATTTTTGGGTATTTTTAGGTATTTGGTCTATAATTATAGTGTGATTTCTTTGTTAATTTTGAATGTACCACCATATAACATGATTTCATTGAAAATTTCCCTTCAAAAAATTTAATAGTAGACTTGTTAAATAATGTAACTTTCTTGACTGGATTTCTATTGTCACAGAATCCTACATGGCAGCTTTTTTTTTTCATGGTTGCAATGTATCCTTATGCTATCCACCAAAGTTCATGCCAACACTTGAAAATTATGTGAGCTACATATTTACATTAAATTCTGTCTTTTATTCAGTTAATTACAAATCATTATGTAGAATCGGTTTTTGTATTAAAAAATAACATTTGATACGAACTTTTATTTACCCAAGGGGCATATTTGTGAATTTATTATTTGGGCATCAATTCATAATTTGATTTGAATTATGACTTTTTCACGCTTGATATTTCACTTTATATTACTATGTTAAACTTTGTTTATCATTTACTTTCCATGTGTTAATTCTTGTTTTTAGTTCTTCAGGAAAAAGTTATCCTGTTGTAGAAATTTATGCACAACTTGAGGTCCTGAAGAAATATATGAATTCTTTACTCTGTCATTTATGGTAGATTACCTTATTATATATTGAGTTTTTTTAATGATCTTATGTTACACTTTTTAAGTTATTAACATGTATCCTGTTAATTTTTTAAAATGACAGTCTGTTTTTTATAAGAAGGTACTTTTTTAGATATTGTATGGACATAATATTAACACATTGTGTGTTTTTTAATCATAACATATGATTAATATAGAAGTGTATTGAGTCTTAATTTTAGAAATCATTGTATTTTCTTGACTAGTTTGTAGAAAATGGAATTATCAATACGGGTCATTACATTCTAAACGAACAATGCAAACTAAGAGAATTGAACAGTTATATTTGTGCTAGCGTTTTCCTCATGTAGCTTTGTCACTTTATTATGACATAATTGCTCTAGTCCATTAGCTGACACCTATGTGATGAATGTATAACTTGTTTCACTTGGTGCAGTCAATTCTGTAGTGACATGTGATGGTAAATTGTCACCTGTTAGCCCACCTGTTATTGTGTAATGTGCTGTAAATTATGTTTTTAGCTTTTAATAAATATTATCAGTTTTTCACTCTTTATTCTTTGTAATTTGTTTTGTTACTCTAAATTACTAGTTTTGCTTATACTCATGTAAATTTTCAAAATTTAAAATTACACTTCCAAGTCAGCCTTACTTCTTAGTTTTGAATTCTTATTGGTTGCTCTCTGTAATTTTTAGAATGTATTCAACGAATTATTCTTAACACAAAATTTTTTAGAAACAACATCTCCAGACATTTTTGAATGCTCTAAATTAGTTTTTAAAATTTCTTTTTTAACTATGTTTGTTGGCCAGCAAATTGAAGTCCTGTAATTTTCATTTAAATCCATTAAAAAATAAAACATTTGTAAACAGTTCAATTTGAAGGATGTTGCCAGTTTTATTTCTGAGCTTTTTGTACAATTTGAGAAATTTGGTTTATTTTGAGGTAACCTTGAATTTTTTTTAATAGACTTATTTCAGTTTTGTGTCAAGCAAAAATCTCACAAAATGTGTTGTATTGCATATTTGTGTGATGTGTAATACCAATATCCTTAAATGGCAATGTTGCAATGTATTATGTTTTGACAATTTTTGGAGTAAAATTAAATGGAAAATATTCTTTTTATAAAAAACTGTATGAGATGATACAGGACATAGATTGAAAAGTACTTGTACCATTGTGAGTGTTTGTGGATTTGAGGAGAGCTTTTGACAATGCAGGTTGTAACAATTCTAAAACAGAATGGAAGTCCCGGGGAGTGTATATGATACTCATCTTACTTGCTAGACAGACATGTGTTTGTAGAAGTAGGAGGAACAATGTACATAAGGGAAATAGTGGTGGGATGTCTAGATGATTCAACATCAGACTGAGTTTTCTGGAATATTATTTTGGACACTTTGTAAAAAATCTAGAAGAAAGAGGTATGAAGAGCATATACAATTTATTAACTATAATTATTTGTACAGTTTTTTCTAAGACGATACAGACTACTATTAAAATAATTTTAGATTACCTACGTATACTGAAAGCCACTATTTTCAAGGGAATTTTTTATTTATTGTGTTTCCAAGAGCTTTGTTTTATAACTCTTTGGCTTCTGAATAATAAATATACATGTGACATGGAAATTATTTATTATAAACATTTAATGATTAATGGTATATATAGTGTAGAGCAAGTAACCAAATAACACTCTCATTTCTTTGTGTGAAAAGATATCCTTTTGTTCAGAACATGCTATATGTAAATGTGAGTTGACATTGATTAGTAAATTATACATGTAATAAATCTATGATGATGAAGCATATTGATAATTCAAATTGCTTAGTGTTTTATATTGGTAAAAATTGCCATGGTAGTGCCATATTAAGATTTTGCAATTTACAGGATTCCAATTTGAGGGAATTGCTTCTGGTTCCTTCTTTTCTTGGATCTGAATAAATATTGCATAACCACCATCTTATTATTGTACTAAAACTATGGTTTAAGAAAATAGCATATATATTTGGTATTTATCTGTTTTGTGTTTATTTTAAATTTCTAATGCGTGTGACTTTCACCCCCCTTTTTTAATATGATGATAATATTCTATCCTTTTAAACAGAAGCTGTTGATGAATGATGGTGGGATGACAATTTTTGCTTTTAAAGAAGTTAAGCACAATATAATGAAACTGATTTTGGATATGATGTATTATGGAGATGCTGATGTACGTGATTCTGATGTGACTCTCTTCACAGAAACTGCAAGAATATTACAGATTACATCATTAACATGTGCTTCTGTAAATGTAAGTTTCTTTACGCTGAGTGTGTATATATAGAATAATGTCTATACTCCTTTTTAATGTCTTGGGTTTCTAGTTTTCAGATACTTTTTTCATGAGAAACACTAGTGAGGGCATCAATACTCTTACATGTGGAGTGAATCTGTTGAAGAACAATGAAAGGAATTTGCCTGTTCAAGAAAATGGGGTAATGTGTAACCTAGATATGGTTCATGAAAGAGAAGGCATAAGTAATTTTGGTTTTGATAAGACTAATCTGCAATCGATACATTCTCCTGAAAGAGAAGAAAGAAATCTTTTAAAGGATATCTCAGGAAAAGTGAACTATGATCATCCAAATGGCAGGATTCCCAATTGTTGGGATATAGCAAAGGATGAAGAGCATAGAGGTGGAGAAGATTTGCAGGATGAATTAAATCCTATTACTTTTGTTGCCGTTCCTTCAGTATCTGTGAAAAGTGAGGAAGTTGATGATGAACAAAGCACCTCATGTATCAGTGATTTACAATTGAGAAATCCCCTTGAAGAATATGCACATGATTTTGACACAAGTAATAAAGTAAATTTTAAGTGGGAACAGGAATTTCTATCTGAATCACAAATCAAGATAGAGAAGAGAGAAGTGATTGCTGATAATGAACCAATGGAAGGCCACTTACATTCAAACAATGTACCTTTCATTCACAAAATGAAGCAATCCTTTAATGAGTCATCAACAAATGTTGCAGATAATATGTTGTCAGACAGTGAACCAATTGAAAGTGTTCATGTCATTTCTGTTTTGAATGACGATTGTAGTGTTGAAAAAACAGAAGATTTGGAAGTAAAATTTGAATCAATCTGTGAAATGTCTGAATGTAATTTGAAAGAAGAAAAATTATTTGATGCTGATCTTGATATTGGAAATACTGAAGTTATTGAACCATCGTTGTTGAAGCTAAAGCGTGAGGCAGTAAATTGTGGAGAAGAGGAATCATCTCTTATCAGAGGTCATGATATGAACCAAGGATTAGATCGTGCATACACCAGTAAATTTAAAATTAAGGAGGCAAGAGTTGTATTAAAGAAAATCAAAGCCTTTGATGCAATGGATAAGGACAGTAAAATTTCAGGTAAGGCACGTTAAATTTATATTTTTTTGAAATGTTTTTTTTTGTCAATTAAGAAGGATGTGATCGTAACCATAATTACCAATTTTTTTGCAATATTAAAGAATGACTTAGCAGGTACACCTTAAGGATTTTTTAAGTTTTGGGTTGAGCTGTTGGTTAAATAGTTCAATATGATTATGGTATAAACAAATTTGTCCAGTAGACAAATGGGTATATATGAAAGACATCTAACTCCAAGGACCATAAATGTGCAGACAATTGATTGACTTTATCTGCATATGGGATGATTATGTTCGAAGGACTTACTGTCGTAACAGTAAAGATTGAGGAAAGGATGAGGTGTAAGATTAGTAGTGATTGCCAACAAAACAAAAAGTTTAATATAACGTGCAATATAAAGGTAATGGAGAAGAAAGACACAATACTGAGTTCCTAGGGTACATCGTGATGAGATGATCCTGGAAATTCAGCCGAGATGACGTTGTAGGTCGAGTTGAATTGATGTGTTGAAATTCAGTGAAGTTGAGTTGGAATCCACAGGATTGAAGAAAGATCTTCAGGTAGACGAAAGTGCGATCAGATGCGTCCTGGTGCAGGGCTGAAGCAGGAAAATGTCAGCTAGCATGCCAGCCGACTAACGCGAGTAGAAATGCGAAGAGAGGCTTCTCCGGAGACGAGGTTTTGGTGAGCGATGTGAAGTTCGAATGCTCACTGTTGACTGCTCAAGTAGTGGGTCTGGCATGGCGCCAGATAAGAGGCGATGAGATGACCGCCGGAGATAAAGAGAAGTGCCTGCCGGTTCACGACAAGCGCGATCACATACATGGCTCGCTGTCCATAAACTCGCGCTAATGGCGCGAGTGGACGCGCCAATCGCAAGGCAAGACGTCGTGACGGGTCCTAGAACACAGAAGATTAGCAATTGATATGTGTCACTCATCTTGCACAAATTGTGAGTTTCAGAGATGACTCACTTGTCTTCAAAACGATAGATGGAAAAAAATGTCTGTACAAATACCATACTACTAATATAATTTTTCTCAACTTTTCGTTTATTAGAAATAATCACTCTTGTACCCCATGTAGTGCAATGATTAGAGGGAGGAAGTGATTTTATTCGATATGAAAAGTGGCTGCAGACAATTGTCACATTTACATGACGGTGGAACTAGAAGTGAAGACCAACATAGCAAAGTCATCTGTCTCAAGTATGGCTCCTCCGTTATGAAGCAGTGTTGATGAATCATATATCTTACGATATAAAAATATTGAGAATATCAAATTTAATGCTATTAAATTACTCATTCATTATAACTTCTAAAAACCTTGTGATCGTACATACCAGAGTCAGCTACTTCCCAAGAAATAATCTCTTTTTTGTAGTTGTCTTAATATTTTACAAATATTTCATACTTTAATATGCCGTTTTTACAACCTTTTATGATGTTCAGACATTTTCCTATAGAAAAATAGCTGCACATTGACAAAGAGGTTCGAAGGACCAATATTAAGATATATTAGAGAATGTGGAAGGTAGATGAGGTGAATTAACACTAGTTGTGAACAAATAATTTTATAAGACTTGCAATAATTAAGTGGAAAAAAATAATGAAAATACACTGATGAGATGATCNGTGAACAAATAATTTTATAAGACTTGCAATAATTAAGTGGAAAAAAATAATGAAAATACACTGATGAGATGATCAAGCGTCGAATGGCTCGCCTGATGATACTGTGTAAGCAAGCCGACCGGTGACTACTGGTGGCGAGTGAGAGCCAAGTGGCGTGGCTCGCCTGGATGATGTGATGAGCGTGAAAGCAAGTGATATTGTTCACATGTTGCAGAGCGAGTGAGCGACATGGCGTGGCTCGCCTGGATGATGTGATGAGGGTGAGGGAGCAATTGCTAGCAAGTAAGATGGGTTGCGGACTGACGCTTGCTCAGCCAGTTTGTATAGTAACTGACTGCCGGAGAGTATGCCTGCTGGCGAAGCGAGTGACTGCTGCAGTCCGACTGGTAGAGAGCAAGTGATGATTGCAAGGCTGTTGATGAGTGCGAGTGCCGCCTCAAGTCGAGTGCGGACTACTGACTGTTTGCAGACGAATGTGGAGCTGACATGGTGTGACTCGCCTGACGTGACACGCGATGGATGTGTGACTCGCCTGACGTGACACGCGATGGATGCGCCAATCGACAGTAGCCGGAAGTCGTTACTCCCGGCTGATCATATCGTTCGAAGCGTGACTAATGGCGGGAAGCGCCACCTCGTGGTACCAGAATAATCAATAATGTGCGTGGTTGGTCACAGACGTATTAAGAGTACAGAGTTCACTGATGTTCACCTTTGTAATGACAAAATGAAAAAATTTCTGTACAGATGTATTAAATCAACAGTTTGTGATAAAGAGCTAATCCTTAATAAGGGACCGAAAAAAAATTGTTTGCTCAACTTCCGAGAAAAAATTCAGATTTTGTTTATTTCTTGAAATATGATATTTTAGTAATTAGAAATATATTAAATACAGTAATTGTAAAGAAATTGGCAGTCAATTTAGTGCTGCCTTATAGCATTTTTTACTTGTTTAGATAATTATGTATCAGAAGATTGGGTGACCTAACCAATTAAAACAATCATGAAAATGTTGAATTGGACATTCTAGAAAGTTATTACTAGTTGCAAGTATTACTAATTTTCCCCTTTTATTACATATGTTTTGCTCACACTCTCCCGTTGCCATGTTGGGATTCTGCCTGTACTAGCGAATAATTTTTTCTGCTTTATTTTTACATGTCTGTGCATGGCACATGCTAGGCAGTTCTGTGACTTTCATAGAATCGCTCATTAGATGCAGTGGTACATTACATATATTTGAAACAGCTATGTTTTTGTTAATATGTTGTTTTAGATATATGATTGGTAATAAATTAACAAAGTTTAGTGAACTTTGTGATAATAGTCTGTGTGCTCTTGCAATTAATTTAGCTTGGTTCCTTTTGGGATTTTACATTCTTACATCTTTATCAAGAAAAGAACTATAAATAAATCTAGAAATTCCTGAAATTTATTGGATTTATTCACTGGTATATTGAAGTATTAAAACTATAAATATCATACTTCACAGGATGAACTATCGGATTTTTAATTATAGACGCTTGACTTCTAATAAATGTGGAGAGTACAAGAAAATTTGCAGAAAAATACAGTTACCACCATTGGATTTGTAATTTTGTTTTGCATGTACACAAGTAAAAAATTGGTGTTATGAATGAATATTGTGGTTTTAAAACCTGAAATGTTTCAAAAAGCGTGATATTTTTGCGTATACTAAGCGTGATATGTAGACTAAATTTATTATTATTAAATACTCTAAGAGTGACAGAAATAATTCTTATTCAGCGAATGATCAGTGTTTTGTTTGTGACAACTTTTATTAATTTCAATCCTTTACATGCAAAATATATTGAGTTAATTTTTTTCAAAAACAGTGCTAAAAATCAACTAGACACATTATTGAGGAATAAAATTTATACTATAGCACTCTGAAGAATGCCATGATCACATTGCAGTTAAATGTAAACGTGTGGAACTATTTGTTACATCTAGCAAGTGATAAATAAAGCCATGTTTCTAATTAGTGACCAGTGATGGATTTCAATCATGCACATTGTTGTTACACATATTACTCCACTGTCTGGTATAACTATAGCAGGCTGGATCCCACACCTGAAGACGTAATACGGATTTGGCAGCAACGCATGTGGCTATAATGCACTGCTGGCTGTTTATTAAAAAAATTGTTTTATTCCTCACTTGATAGAGGCTGAGTAAATAGTTTTAAACGTTTTAATTCAATTGTCATGTAATTATTGCATTCTTCTGAGTGCGAGATTATACATTTTATTTCTTAATAATGTGTCTGGTCGTATTTAGAAGTGATTTAAAAAAAAAAATTATATCTCATATGTTGCATGTAGAAGTTTGAAGGTAATAAATGTTGTCACAAACACAAAACTGATCATTTGCTACATTATAATAATTTTTGTAACTCTTAGGCATGTTACAACCACTTCCGGTCAAAGTTCTGGTTTCGCAACTGACAGATAACCGTAACCGTCAGTCAAATATGAAGTCGCTTCATTCACTCATTCTGAACCTTGGGTTGCATCCTTCGGTTTTTTCGGAAAGTAAATGTGTGTTTGGCGTAAATTTTTTTTCAATATTCAAAGTACTTGAGATCCCTTCAGCTTCTTGTGATTGTTGAAGGTGTTTATTTATAGATCATTTTAGTGTGTGGCCGTGAAATGTTATATACTTCTGGTTCCATGAAACTGAAGAGATTCATAAATAGGAATATGAATGAACTCTTGCATGAATAAATGGAATGAATGCCTCTAAAATGCTTAGAATCATCAGCAAATTGTAATTACTGACTATGCTTTATTACTTTATGTACAACATTATTATAAAGTAAAAAGGATTGGTCTTGACGAACTCTAGATAAAAGTAAAGTTTCATCAGATAAAACATCATTGATTTAAAATTTTTGTTTCTACCATTTTAAAATGATTAAGAATACACTTGATATATCAGCATGCACAGAACCAACAAGGTTACCTAAAGGTTTAACCTTGTTGTAGACCAATTTATCAAACATTCTTACAAAATTATCACATTTAACAGTTTGACGATAGATATTTTAATCAGTAATGTCACCTGTCTTAGGATATGAAATATAATTACGAGTAAATAACTTGCAAATATCAGGAAAAATACCCTTTGTAATAGAGTAATTAAAATAATTCTGACATTTAGGAGACAGCCATTCTACGTAAAAGAGACGCATCCCCTGATAAACGATAAACTCGTCTTCTATATTGTTGGACATCCTGCATATAAAGTTACTAGTATTAACTTTTGTGCTTTTTTGGCCTTTTATTTGACTAAAAAACTTCATTTAGCTGTATTTCCTTTTTTTCGTCAATATGTACCTATACTTTATTTTTTGCACATATAGTTCAACTAAAATTATTCCTGTTAGCAGACTTATTACTTAGGTGGATTCCGTATTATAGCAGCCAGATATCTTCTGTAAACAACGTCTCTCCATAGCTCTTTACTTTTCCTCAAAAGAGTGTTTCGAAGACAATTTAATTCTGAACCAAATGAAGAAAGTTCACTCGCTAGCAATGAACTATCAAACCTGACGATGTCTCGCATTAAAGGCGAGACAGTGTTATTTTGTTTACATTTTATGTTATTTTCAATTTTTTTCTCTGAATTCTGAAATAACTTCATTCCAAATTTATTTGTCAGCAATAAACTCAGTTTTTTCCCCTGTATAATTTTTGATAGCTTTATTCTTCTCGGAAAGCAATCAGCAAGCAAGTAAGGGAACATAACCTCCAAAGACGTTGTCAGTGTTCTAGACATGACTGCCGGATAAATCGTTAACGAGGGGGTGGAGTGGCAGTCACAGGGCAATAACTTTAGCTTTCAGTTGCTGTTAACTACAGGTCGTCGAAAAGAGTTTTAGACTTATCTGCCGGCTACGCATGTCCGGAACTTTGACCAGAGGTGGTCGTAACGAGCCCTATTTCATTTTATAAAAAATAATAAAGTCGATGTATGGGCAAAATCCGCGAAGATAGCACGCTTTTTGAAACATATAGGTTAAAAAAAATTCATTTATATAACCAAATTTTTCAGTTGTGTATATGCAAAACAATATTACAAATTCAATGGTTTAACTCAATTTTCCTGCGATTTTTTTTGTACTTTGAGACGCATTCGTGGAGACAGATTCGTGGAGAGGTCGAGTGTTGGCCAGAGTGAAGTCTGTAGCAGCCATGATGTAACGGCTCGAAACCTGAACCTACGCCGAGAGGACGCTGGACCGCCCAGCTTCCGACTCGCAGAGGATGGCGACTGTCACTGGGGTGTCACCTCATAGGCAACTCCCACGCAATGCCAGCTCCTAGTCCACTCTCTGACTCTCTCTAACTCATTGTCTGCTTTCTGTTTATATACGGTTTGCTTCCCCTAGTCATGCCCCACTAACCCTGTCCTCATTACTAGGTGCTGGGTGTTTTCAGGACACAAATTTCAATAAAAATATCATTATGAATAATAGTAGTTTTTTGAATTTTATATTTCAGACAAGCTGCGGTAAATGTTTTTACATAATCATGTTAAAAGTAAAATAATCGACAAAGTTAATCATTTTAACTTGTCTTCTCAGAATTTTATCTAAGTGTCCTTTAGATTGTTCTTAAAGATTGCTTTTAATTTTATTTTTCAAGTATTAAATATTGGAAATAACTTCAAAAACATTCATATTTATTATGAATGTTACAGTTTTCATAAAAATTTAAAATGAAATTAACATTTTAATGGATGACACATGTGCTGAGTGATATAATTTACAGCAGTATCCTCACATTTTTGTTTTTATCAGCGTAGTATAATATTGAAGATTTTTCTTTCCTTAAACTTCGTGTATTTCTGTATGAACCAGATACAGTCACATTAAAAGTTAAAAAGGGAATTACTTTCTTATTTATAATTAGAAAATTTGAAGGGATTTTTAAAATTTCATCCATACTCAAAAATTAAGAATATTACTTCACAAAATATTTACATACACATAATATGTATGAGTATGTAATCTAATATTGCATAATAGAGAAATTCATGAACCTTTAACTTTTTGTAGGATTTACATCATTTTAACTTTTTCTTTCTAATAGTCTGTAAATATCCAAATAAATCTGATAGTTCATTGTGATGGAAGTATGCATGTGTGAAAACTTCTTCTGTGCAGAGTCAGTAGATAATGTGTGTGTGTTTTAAGCTTAGAGTCAGTACTACCTCAAGTGTGCAGATTGTGTTGCATCGTGTTTTAAGTACAGTCATCTTGCTGCACACCTTCACTCTAATCTTTCTCCACCAAATCCTTATTATATTGCCGCCATTTGGATAAATATTTTTCTATTCTTTTACCTACATGCTTCGTATTAAGTTTCAAAAGTAATTTTTTTTGTTAAATTTATCTCATTATGCTATTATTGAAAACACAGTCTGCCTATAAATCTTATAGTATGTTGTGTGTCCCATAAGTGTTTTCTTTTTTTTGCACAAATAATATTTGGCTGTTCTCTATTTTACTCTTTTTCTTTGAGCTGTGTGAATATTAATGTGCAATTGCAATTGTGGGGTACTTTTATTTTGTTGTAATTTTTATTTTTAAGAAATGACAATTTTAATGTGTTGTGCTATTGAGTCAATTACAATCTGTTGTAGCACTTTCATAAGAAATGCGTCAAAATAACTTTTAAATAAAAAATTGGTTATTTATTAAATTGATTTTGTTTCTTATTACTTATTCGTTTTTCAGCTTTAAGAGAAAACTCATACTTATTGGATACTAAAGAGGAAAATGAGTTTAACAATATTTTAGGAAAACCGGAAACGCTGAGATCTAAGCAATGTGTTACTGTATTGAACCCTGAAAAGAACTACGAGGGAAAATGTAATCCTTCTGTAGAGATAGGGTTATCATGTGACATTCCTTATCCGATTTTTGTTGAAGGTAAATATCTTAAGCAAGTGACAAATCTACACATAAGTGAGAATTTATTTTCGTGTTATATCTGCGATAAGTGCTTTCGAAAAAAGAAGCATCTCAGAGAACATATTCGTACTCACTCTGCTAAGAAATCATTTTCATGCAAAGTGTGTAAAGCAGGTTTCACTTGTATAAGCAATCTACAAAGGCATTTACGAACTCACACTGGCGAGAAGCCATTCTCATGTGAAGTGTGTAATGCATCTTTCTCTCAGAAGTGTCATCTGAAAAAACACGAGGGAACTCACACTGGAGAGAAGCCATTCTCTTGTAATGTGTGTAAAGCCTTTTTTCTTTACGAGAGTAATCTGAAAAGACATTCGCGAACTCACACTGGCGAGAAGCCATACTGCTGTGAAGTATGTAAAGTTTCTTTTTCTGAAAAGTGTAATCTGAAAACACACAAGCGAACTCACACTGGTGAGAAGCCATTCACTTGCTATTTATGTGAAGCATCTTTTTCTGTCCGGAAATGTTTGAAAACGCATTTACGAACTCACACTGGCGAGAAGCCATTCTCTTGTGAGGTATGTAAAGCATCTTTTTTCGAAAATAGTAATCTTAAAAAACACAAGCGAACTCACACTGGTGAGAAGCCTTTCTCTTGTGAAGTGTGTAAAGCATATTTTTCTGCAAAGGGGCATCTAAATAGCCATATGCGAATTCACACCGGCGAGAAGCCATTCTCGTGTGAGGTGTGTAAAGCTTCTTTTTCTGAGAATGGTCATCTGAAAGTACACATGAGAACTCACACTGGAGAGAAGCCATTCTCCTGCGAGGTGTGTAAATCATCTTTTTCTGTGAAGGGTAATCTGAAAACACATTTGCGTACTCACACTGGAGAGAAGCCATTCTCCTGTGACGTGTGTAAAGCGTCTTTTTCTGAGAAGGGTACTCTGAAAAGACATTTACGAACTCACACTGGCTACAAACCTATCTAATGTGTTGTGTATAAAGAGTCTTTGACCTGAAAATGTTATATGCAAAAGCATTTGGGAACTTATTTCAGAAAGCATTTGGGAACCTCATTTATAAATTTATTTTAGTGCATCATTCTTGCAGGACTATGAGGAATTTGTTCCAGTGATTACAATTTTCATGTGAAACATTTCATTTACTGTTAAGTAGTATGGAACAGTATATTATAATACTGTGTAGACAGTGTATATTTTATAATGTGTAGAATACAATAAATTGGCAAAATATATTACTTATTACAGATATTTAAATCATTATTATTTCTTGTCACTTTTTATGGTTTGCAGAAATAACTGCAAAATTATATTGAAAATTGGGTTTAAACATAATTGGGTAATTTCATTTTTTTTCTAAATGACTCATCAAAGATTGTCATGTTTCCTGTAATTTCATTGGGTTTTTTTCTTTAATGTGTTTTTATGTGATTTGCTCTTTGCACATATGCATTTTTACTATTTCTTCTAGGGCTAATGATTTGCTATCATGTTTTTTATGAATTTTATTTTCTCTTTGAAACTAAATAATTGTAAAATTTTTATTAGAAATAGCTTATTTCATTCTAAACTTAAGTATGTTATGTTGTATTTTTCATAAATGGATAATTGATTTTTTAAATATTCTTCAGAATATAACTTTCTCTCTCTGTATTTTGACGTTTTGAATATTTTCAGAGACAAAATTTGATAAAAATAAAATAAATATTTATCAGTATTATTTGACTATGTCTTGCTGCAGTTTAATATTTATCTGCTCCTATTCAACCCTTTTGGTCTTCCACCCTTTTCTTTATTCCTCAGTTCTATTCTAAATAATTGCTGAACTCTTCGTATATGCTTTATTGTCTTTTATGGAATTTGAAATGGGGAGAAGAATTATTCACCTCAAGAGTAGTATTGCTACAGCATTGAATAAATTCCCGCCATTCAAATTGTTTTCGGTACGTTTCTTGAGAAGTAAACTACATAATTTTTAACATCTGTCAAATGGCAGTCGTTCATTATTAAGCCAATAGTAAAGTTTTATGATGGATTGGACTCTACATTATAAGAGAAATACAAAAATTGTAATATTTTTTTATTGCACAATATTACACTTAGAACATTATATTTACAATGAGACATTTAATATTCTGTGCTCTACGATGCTTTTTACTCCCATCCTTGCTATATTTGTTGGAAACAGAAACAAGTTATATTTCTATCCCATCACATGTTTGATGGTTTTTTAAAATTCTTATTATCTATGAGTCGATATAAACAGAGTGATCATCTCATACTTAAACATTCTTCATTGCATAGCTTAATATACTAATACTAGAAAAATGAAATTTCAATTCGGTGCCTTTCGTAATGTAACCACCTAGCTAGAGAGAATTTTATCAAAATCTCACTTGAAAAGAATGAAATAATGTGTGTGTTTCCAAATTTTTATTTATTTTCCCTGAATTACACAAACTAATAAGACATGACATTTGTTTTGAGTAAAAAAATCAAAAATTTATATATTTTGAATTAATCATTGGGTTATTTGATATTTCATTTTCACATAGGTGCAAAGAGGCAGAATATACTTTGTTTCATATCATTCATATTAAAAGTATGTTGCATTGTTTTTGCCATTTTTACTTTTGTGTTACTAGATAAAAATTGTAGAACCCATTTGTGGACTTTAACACTTCAAACCATTGTAAATATAAAATATTCGGAAATACTTTGTCCTAATGAATGAAGCAAGTAAAGTTTTCTGATAAATATTCAATTACTAACGTTTGTCATTCACAGAAGTTATTCCTCACTGAATTAGAGAAAACAAATTGTTAAAGGATAGAGAGAAAACACAAAAAATGATTCCTTTATTTATTACTCCATTAAATTATATAGGAAGTTCAATTTCAAAATATACTTTGTGGCATAAAAGATATGACACGCACTTATATGGATGAGTATTATGTTGTTTTTAATTTCCTTTTTCTGTTTTAAAATGATGAACCGTACATCATAATACTGTCTTGAGTAGATGTGTTTAAACAAAATTACTAGTAATTTATTTAATATTTTTCAACACAAACTACAAATTGTAAATTTCCTCAAGACATTTATCCGGGAAAAAGGCATTTATATACGAAGTAACATTACCATAGAGGAATATGTCTGCAATTTCTATTTTTCTCCATAGTTGGAATATTTTGGAAATGTATTTGTTTAATAAGTCAATTCTCTTTTAGGACAAGAAACTCAATTTGATGCATTTATAATTGAAATAATTCAATTTTTGTGTTAGTCATTAATTTTAATAGAAAAGCACACATATTATGTGTGATGGAAATAGCTCTTGTTAATAAGTTTATAAATAAACACGAGTTCAAAATATATCACCAAATGGTGACTTCAACTTCCTTAACAGCTGTAAAACTGTAAGAAATGAAACTTCCTTATGGTATTCCTTAAGGTATGAATAGCATTCAGTAAGCATATTATAACTTATTTTTGAATAATGATACTTATTAAAATGTGATATTAAAATTAGCGTTGATTCTTTCTCAAAACAAAATACAAAAAAAACAACAACAACCAATATGATTTTAGTTTATAACGAAACATTACTGTGGTGATTGACACCACACAAGTTACGGGAGCAGGCACAAGGAATGCGCAACAGCGGTCGTACCTCATTGCGGGCCAAAAAGATGAAAGCGCCTCCACCGTTGACCTCGCTCAGCAAAGCCGTCCACGCGGTCGCCAGCTAGCCACAGATACTAGGGAACACACCACGCCATGAGACGGCCACCCGGCACTTGGCGCTCTGCTGGTACTCCCGGAAGCCGGGAGTGACTAATCACGAGAAGACCTAAGGCGACGCAGCCACTTTGGGATTCACGACCAGCAGTAGTGGTCAGACTTCCTCAAGATTATTTGTTTGTTACTGTTCTTTGTTCATAAAAACTTTGATTTATTAATTTTTGTTACTAACCTGTTGGGGAGATACAACAATTCCAAAGTTCACGCCGTAGAAAGTCCTTTTTGGAAACTTCTTCAGTGCCACATGTGTTAGCGCTTCGTGATTTTATAAGAAAATTTTCGTCCTTTTTAATGTTCGATCTGATTCCTTTGGGTATTGTGGCATAACGAAACTTGATTTCATAAAAAATATATAATATTTAAATTTTGGGCGCCTCGGCTATCTCATCTCAGGGTTCCACAATGATTACTGGGTTCGATTTGTTTTACGAAGGAAAGGACCATGCAATGGTTCCACGTAAGGAAAACGCTAACAAATAAATCCATTAATTTAATTACTGTTTTTAATCACTATAACACCCCTCATGTTGTTTTCCCCCAAAAAGACACAAATGCAAAAGGTAATCAAACATTCATATTAACACTAACGCCGAAGTGACGTCATTCCCACCAAAAAGACACACTAAATTAAACTGGCTTTAACCATATTATTTTCTAGTTGACAATTTACTCTACCTTTCTCATATCAATAACAATTCACTGAATTTAACTACCATCCGATCTGATCAACAATTAAACATATTCTATTTTCTTGGTCTTGTTTGATTACAATTAAGGAGAAGAAAGTCTGATTATTTTCTAATCAAAGTTCCTAATTAAGATAATTCCTTAAGGTCCCCGTCTTACCATACCTTCCCAAAAAACATGGATGTCTAGCTTCAGAATTAAAAAAATTGCACAAATTTTAAATTATTAACGTCAGTATTGTACACAATTCACCCAATACAAAATGTGACTTAAATATTTAAAATAAGTTACGAGACAAAATGTATTTGCAGTTTACAAAACTATTTGTACAAAAACTTTTTTTGATGAAACCTACATACCTACATATTCTGTAAAGATATGAAAAAAATAAAGAATATGAAAGATAAGTAGAGAACTAAACAAAAAGTTTTAAAATGCTAAAAGGTTACACTCATTTTTTAGAAAGTGCACAGTTTGAAGTCTTAGAGCAAAATATCTGGTTCCTATAAACTATATATTTTTATTGTTAAATAAAGTTTAATAAATCTGTACCCAAGTATCACATGTGATTTAAAATAAATAATTTGATTTATAACACTATTTAAGCTGTCCTCAGAAGGTCATTAAGCACTTCTGTGGACAGTCTGGAAGGAACTACCTATTATGTGCAAGCTATATTACAAAACATTAAGCCAAAATAATACAAAAACTAATATATTTAATAACTACAACATGAAATGAAATTATCAAGTTATATTATTAACACTGACTGCAAAATATTATCAATAGTTAATGAATAAGATGTTGTTGCTAAAACACATTAATTGTAGTGTTGTGAAATTACGTTTGTTCCAATTTTGAAATAGTAACAAATTTACTTAGTAACTAGCAATAATTTAGGCTCCGCTTCAGTTTACGTGATTTTCTTTATAATTTTTTGATATTAGATAAGTTTCTGAAAACGACTTAGCGGGAGCAAACAATTATTTTCGAAGTTATGACCAAAATACGCGAACGGGCGTAACGCAATTTTGGCAATTTCAATCACAAAAAAAAAAATAAATAAATAAATAGATTCACTACAAACTGATTTTAAATAAGAAACAGGTGCAATACCGATATTACGAAATAACTTCAAAACGACCGACAGTAATTTATAGACTCGATTAAAATCACAATGAAATCTAATTTAAATACTCCACACATCAGCCTAAAATATTATTTTAAAAAGAAAACAAGTCGTATGTTCACTTCAGTTTTATCAATACTGGATAGTTGGTAGCATATTGAAAGGTATATAATAAATTGATAATATTGTGGTATAGTATCACCAATATTTATAATTGTTTAAATTAATTAATGTGAAAGCTTTTTCGCTGACGTAGTCAGCATCTCCAGACTCTTAAATGCGCGCTCACTCATTTTCCAAAATATTCTTCCGAATTTATTTTTGAGTACAAACAGAGCAAGGGCAAATAACAACCGAGAGAGATAGAAATCTCTTAGATTGCGGTGAATCTCACCGCCAGGTAACAGATTAATTATGTTACGTTGAATGAAAATGGGAGACGGGACCGGGGTTCATGTCTTCCATTTTCATTCAACGTAAGATAATTAAACCGAGAGAGACTTTTGTATTATAACAAGTGGAATGCCACAAGAAATTAATATGGACCCTTCACGTTTCCTACTATATGTAAACAATATTCTAATGAATTTGCAACTGACGTAGCGGTGTCATATGCGGATGACAAAACCATATTAACAGCAGAAAATACTAGGACAGCTAATTAACTAAAATACAGACTAAACTAACTAAAATAAAGATCATCATGAGTCGATGTATTTCGAAACCCAAACAGGAGTAGTATTGATGCGAGTGTTTTCGAAAGCGATCATAAATTCAAAGGAGCAGATAATCTCAAAGTATATTTACGTAAGGGGGGTCTTCAGTAGAACACAGACTGCGTAGGTCATAAAAGGACATGCACCCAAGAAACCGCAGCGGTCGCGTAGTTAAGATTCAAGTGTTTGTGTTCGGCCCAATTAGAATAAACAACGATTGAACCATCGACTCGCGTTGCAGATGAGGAGCATTTGAAGGTGTGGGTGATGAGATTAGATAGCGAAACGGACAAACATGCCTCGTCGGAGAGAAACGCTGCTGCGGAGGATAAAAAGATTGAATATTAAATAATGAAGGTCTTTAAAGAGCAACGTCAGGAGGACGTTCACCCATCGTAGGTACGTACTTGCCATTGAATTATTGTTATCGAAATTTGGGGGCAAGGGAGGCGGATTAATAACGGCGAGAAGTGGGGACGAAGTAATAAAAAGGATCAGCGAAGCAGTAAGAAGGGCTTTTTTACATTACGTTAGATTGACCTAGGAGGTTCACTTAGAGAGACTTTACTTAGACCCCCCAGGGGACTTACATCGAGTAAGTACGTGTTTGGCAAACACGGGGCCCCGAGCTGAGTGTGGCATTACTTCCACTTAGTTGTGCCATGCTCCTTCCTTTCTCTTTCCTGATCTCCCTTGGTCACCTCTTGTTCTTTTCGATCCCGACGCCATTAGGGCTAGGGTATCTTTCATTTTCCTACCTCGCCCCAGGGGACTAACATCTAGTAAGTACGTGTTTGGCAAACACGGGGCCCTGAGCTGAGTCTGGCATTGCTCCCACTTACTTGTGCCATGCTCCTTCCTTTCTCTTTTCTGACCTTCCTTGGTCACCTCTTGTTCTTTTCGATCCCGACGCTATTAGGGCTAGGGTATCTTTCATTTTCCTCTTTCCTCTTCTTTTTTTTTAATGTTTCTAGTAAAAGTCATGTGATATGTTGGAATTTGTGTTTAGAGTTGTAATTCAGGAGGGTTTTTAGTGGGTATGGCTGAGTCATTCGGCGAGTCCCACACGCGGGGAGAGTCATGTTGGCTCTCCCTAGTGCGTAACTGCATTTTCCCTACCTGTACAAGTTTTAAGGGCTCTAATGACCTTTGATGTTGACGAGCCCTAAAGCCCCACAAATAAAAACTTTACTTAGAACCTCCCTAAGAATTTCACTTGAAACTTCACTCAAGTTCAGATATTTCATTCCATGTACTTCGAATTATTTCATGGAATATTTTCGACTTCGAAATATTCGAGTGCTTGTTTGGAGATGATTAGACAGTTATTTTTGGAGCATCATTTTGAAACTTAGAAATGATAGCTCAATTCGTTCACACTACGAACGATCCGTGAATCACTCGGGTTCGAGGACGGTCAGAGGAGACGTTTTTTCGGAATTAATCACATCATTCCCGAGCGAACCGAATTCTTCAAATACAAGCGGCTTCCATTAAGATGACGACACCGTCTTGCTAAGACGGAAACGCAACAGCTGATGCGAGGGGTATCTGGATCGGAGAAATACGTGGAGGCGACGTGTCCGTGAGTTACCAGGACCAAGGAACTCACATTCTGCAGCCGTGATCACCCATCTTTGTAACAAAGGTAATGAACAAATGCTTGTTGCACCCAGTAACCAAATATTGCAGCGAAGAAGATTAGCGTGTGCGTTGAGCAAGAAATAATTACGGTCCAGCTCAGAACTCTAAAAACATTAGCTTAAATTATAAACGTCTATTGCAGAACATGAGCTATCAAATATGTAACCGTTTTTTATAAATACAATTAACATTTGCCTTCGATATTTTTATGTGAATGTGTAAGTGTGTGTTTTTTTTGGGTAGGGGAAAATCTTCAAAAGACGCAATGGAGTACGGACTCCAGTGTGTGGGATTTTAACCCACTAAAAATCACCTCCCATTTCTCTTCATGCCACCCCACGGAACCGCCGTTAAGCATTACTTCGCGATGGGCCAAGGGGCTAGATTTTATTCTATGCCACGTCGAATCCTTTCCTCATATCGGAGCTTCTTCAAAACATTGGCCGCGTAGTTGGCCACTGCATACCAGTTGCCCTTAGAGAGAAGCATCAGATGTACTATGCCCTCTGGTCTTATTTCTTGCTGTAGAATTCTCCGAATTTCTTGCCTTTCGTTATCAAAACGAGGGCAGAAGAAAAACACCTGCGTCCTCACCGACTGGAGTGCAAGAAGGGCATGATGCATCCTCTTCTAGCCTAAAGCGCTCCTGGTATGATCGGAAGCAGCCGTGACCTGTTAACAGCTGTGTAACGTAGAAATCTACTTCCCCGTGTTGTCTCTCGGTCCCCATTCGTATGTTTGGTATCATACGGTGGGTCCATCTTCCTGATGTCGACGCATCCCATCGGCGCTGCCATCTCTCCGCGGTCTCCAGTTTCTCCTCTTCGTTAACTATCTTCAGATTAACATCAGGAGTTGCTTGCGCTCGTCGGTAGATCCTCGTACGTTCCTCTGCCACCAGGTCGATCGGCCACTACACATACAGCATCGTATGAGACCGTGCGAAAAGCGCAGGCCACTCGAAGATCACCTTGTCAATGCACAGTGGTTATGCGCCGGCAATAGGTCTTGATCGCCGTGGCTTGAGACCAAATCGGAACCGCATACAGCAGGGTAGACGTGATGACGCTCATCAAGAGCTTCCTTCTTCCTTGTCTAGGGTCTCTCGTGTTTGACATTATTCGCGACAATGCGGCTGTCACTCTTGATGCTTTCTCACTAACCAAGCGAAGGTGGTCATCAAAACGCAGCCTACCATCTACCTGAACTCCTAAGTATCTGAGGGACGTTTGGGATGCAATGCTACAGTTACCGACTTCCAGGTTGATGGTTTCCCTCGTTTTTCGGCTTGTAATGTGGATAGCTTCAGTTTTACTCTCCGCTAACTCTAGTCTCACGGGGGAAAGCCAACGGCGAATTGCAGCTATAGCGTCGTTTGAGATCTGAATCACCTCTGACAGATGTTTGCCAGTGACAACGATGGTGACGTCATCCGCATATCCCACACTCATCGCTCCGTTGGAAGCCTCAGGACTGCATCGTACATTATGTTCCAAAGGGTTGGTCCTAGGACTGATCCTTGTGGAACACCTCCCGTGATTTTATACATCTTGGGGCCCTCCGTAGTATACACTAAATGTCGCTCATCAAAATTATTTGCGATTATCTTCGTGATATACCCAGGGACGTCCAATGCATGCAGTGCTTGGAGGATGCAACTCCACCTGGCAGAGTTGAATGCATTTTTTTACATACAAGGTGACCAAAATGCAATATTTCTTACTTCCTCCTTTCCACCATCTGCTNTTTCCACCGTCTGCCTCTGATGGCATTTTGGGCGGTGGTAACTATGGTGTCTATCGCATCTACAGTGGATCTTGCCCTCCTGAATCCATACTACCTATCTGACAGACCTTGGCAGTCCTCTACAAATGTAACTAACCTGTTACAGATGATGTGATCCAGAACCTTACCCGCCGTGTCCAAGAGACAGATCGGTCTGTAGGAGGAAGGATCTTCGGGTGGCTTTTTCCCTTTCTGGATAAGAGCTAAATGCTACCGTTTCCAGCGCCGTGGGAAAAACCCCTGACAGAGACATGAGTAGTAGGTGTCAAGGAATATATCCGGTCGGGTCTTGATGGCAGTTTTCAGGGCAACATTGGGTATTCGGTCAGGACCAGGCGCCTTCATGTCCCCGATTCTAGAACTAGCCATCACCAGCTCTTCTTGTGTGATAACTGGGACAGATTCTTGCATTGCAGGTGGAACGAATGCTGCATCTTCCTGTTTAGGGAATAGTTCTGAGACTATCTCCTCCAGGAACCGCGGATTGGTGGGGGATAGTGAAGTCCGGGATTTCACTTTGGCCATTACCGTCTTGTAAGGCCTGCCCCATGGATCGTTATCCACTTCCTTGCAGAGGTCTTCCCATCCTTCCCATCCTTTCCATTTACTGGCTATAATAGCCTTCTTTAACGCGCCACGGCTTCTTTGTGTTGCCAAACTTCGGAGATCATATTGCGGTCGCCCTCTTGCGCGTTGCACCAGTCTTCTAGTACGGTTGCAGGTTCTGCGAAGTTCTGCGATCTCGTCACTCCACCAGTATACCGGTGACTGTCTACTCTGGCAGTTTATCGTCATTGAGGCTGTGCATGCACTGTCGATGACTGCCGTCGCTTGCTCAACAATGTCTTCCGCATTGCTCGATATTTCAATGTTGCCCTCCATCATAACAGCAAAGGAATCACGATCGAATGATCGAACATTCTACGTACCGTTATGATGTGGAACACGCCTTGCATTTGTCTTTGTGTGTTCTCCTATTTCAAAGACAATGGCTTGATGGTCACTATGCGTGTAGTGCTCACTTAGTGCTGGAGTTTTCTGTCCAGGCACTCACTCATAAACGTAACATCTACAATGGAACTTTTCCCATTTCTACAAAAAGTAGGAGTAGTCTCCCTGTTAGCTGCTGCGATGTTTGTGGGAGCGAATACGACCAGGAGTGTTTCGCCTCAGCAGTTGGTTATCCTGCTTCCCCAGTCGACAGCACAAGCGTTAAAATCCCCTGCAATGATTAGAGACCTATGTCTCGCGTCAATTTCAAGCTCGTCAATCAAGGCTTTAAACTCTGCAAACGAGGTGTTAGAGCCAGGTGGGGCATACACGCTGTAGATGTAAATATCCCCAATTTTAACCCGTATAAATCCAGGTTTCGAGGTTTTCATAAAGTCCTGGACAAAACGTTTGCCACACACCCATATGACAGACCGGTGTGTCGTATCCGATATCCATGTCGGTGTGTCGAGGTTCTTATATTGCTCGCAGAGTATAGCAACGTCTATGTTTAGGTGTCGTACTGTCTGAGTCAGTAGGTTCTGAGCGGCCTCACAATGATTGAGGTTCAGTTGGATTACCCTCATATTGGTCGTTGCGTAGTCCTGTGTGTCGCTTCCCTGAACTGGGGGCATGTAGAACTGCTTGTGGGGTGGCTAAGGGGACCTGCTTACGGGGACCTCATGCCGAATACGGCAGACAACCCAACCGATGCGTATTTTACCCATTTCGACAGCTTTCTTGGCAAGATCCTTTGGGAGACTTACCACTGCTGTCTGGGTTCCCCCGTAGGACTTACGGATGGACTAGAGTGAGCGTGTGAGAGAGTGAGTGTGCGGGAGTGTGATTGAGAGAGTGTGTGTGTTTGAGAGTGTGAGAGAGTGTGTGTGAGGAGGTATGTGTGTGAGAGAGTGTGTGTGTGAGGGAGTATGTGTGTGAGAGAGTGTTCGAGAGTGAGTGTAAGGGAGTATGAGAGAGAGAGAGTGTTTGAGAGTGAGAGAGTGAGTAAGTGTGAGGGAGTATGTATGAGAGAGAGTGTTTGAGAGTGAGAGTGAGTGAGAGGTAATGAGAGAGTATGAGAAAGAGAATGAGAGTGTGAGTGAGAGTGTGTGGAATGAGATTGTGAGTCTGAGAGAGAGGGAATGTGAGTGTGAGTGAGAGTGTGTGGAATGAGAGTGTGAGCATGAGAGAATGAATGAATAAGAGAGTGTGAGCATGTGAGTGTGAGTGTGTGTGTGAATGTGTGTGTCTGTGTGTGTTCATAGATATAATAAGAGGATGTGTGAGTTAAATACTGAAGATGTAATTTTTGTTTTCTTTGATATTCTCCCTACTGAATAATATTGAATGTACTAATCCAACTCAAATACTCCCTACTGAAACATAATACTGAATAATATTGTCAATGATATTTTTACTGGTCTTTAAAGGGAATGTTGATTTTCCATTCACAAATTATTTAGAGCACCTAATTTTCAATTAAAAGTAAATAGTTGGGCATCTGCTCAACAGACTACACTTCAATTGTGAAATGAAATATTATGTGGAACTGAATGATGGTAATGTCATATTTTAACGGCTGAGTCATGCTAACTGAAGTTAACACTTTGGAAGCTGAAGTTGTTGCTGCACTTCCTGATTGTTTAAGTCCATGTAAACTGTTGGCTTATTCTCTCACACCATTCTAAAGAACCACCTGTGCTTTGCTTTAAGTTACATGTGCATTTACTTACCTGATAAGGTGACCAGACCAGTGAAGAGAATTCCTTACTAGTTAGATCATAGCTGATTGAATTACTGTTGACTCTGAAGCAGAAACCGCACTTATAGATTGGCAACAAGAATCCAGTCTTTGTATTAAAAGAGAATACTCTGTGGAAAATGAAAAATTGTAGTAGCCAATTTGTATCTTACCCCTCCGTCCATATGAGTCACGATTGTCTGTCTGTGAAAACTCCTAGAAAAAAGAAATGGTATGCCAGTAGCATAATCCATATCCATTTCACTCCTAAATTTGCTTTGTTTGATTTGTTTAAATTTGTACATTACTGTTTTGTAAGAACATTATGAAAATTTATGTTGTTATACATGTCATTTTGTTTTCTAAGGTAAAAATTTATCTATAGTTATATGGAAATACGTCTTACAAAAAACAAAACAAAAAAACGAAAAACCCTTGCAAGTTTGAATATGATAGTGTGAGTGTTATGAAATCTTGACTTGCATTGTGTAGATTAGTAAGTCTTAACAACTACAGTACTCAAATATATTTTGTTATTTTTGATACAAACCTTTTTTACTGTAAAAATATTACAAATGTTTTTATAAATTTCATTGATTACAATTCAATATTGTTTTAGTATATGACATACCTTTACAACATGATATATAAGGGCTCTAATGATATTGCTGTTGACAAGCCCTGAAGCCCCACAAAAAAACAAACATGAAATATACTTGAAACCATTGCAGAAGGAAATATTTCATGTTGTAAATGACATACAGCAGAGAGTATTTGCAGATATTAGTAGGTATGTTACTTCAATCTATGGTGACACTTGGTGGTTGAGTTATGTTCTGGCCTAAGATGAAGATTCCTATAAAGTGCAAGTTACATTCCTCCACACTTCAGATTCATCACCCTCTTTTAAGTGTCCCACACCACCTCATACACAGTGGATTCCTTTTGCAGATGTGCCATGCAAAGTGAACCCCATCACACAAACTGGCTGAACATACAATTTACTAGACAGTAAAGTGAACAAATGTGTGGGTATCTTCCAGCAATTGAAGTCTTGTTGTAAGGCAAGACAATGATAATTGAAGTACTGATTTGTTAAGCCTTAACTTAACTCATGTCAATTTTAGATTTTTAGTGGTAACTGTCTAAGTAACCTTTACTCATTTTAAAATAAAAGTTGTAGCGAAATGTGTCCTTCCTACATTTCCTACAATACACTCCTTCCCCTGTTAATTGCTCGCCCACATCAGCCTGCTCGCAAGCACTTAGTCGCTGATGACATAGGAACACAGCTTCCTACAGAGATAGCCAAATACAGCTCACTACAATATTTACCGCAAGATAATATAACTTTCACCACGAATATTCACTTGAAAAGAAGAGAATGAACTCTGTTTACACTTCAGCACGGCCCATCTGAAATACAAGATATCCAAGGCACACCGAATTCCAAGGCACACCGAATTCCAAGGCCAGCAAATTCCAAGGCCCAGACAGAGAATAGAACCCGACATAAAATAAGTTCTATGATTATCTCCTAACGAGCACGCCAAGCAAGCTCGCTAGCACCTGACCGCCTTATGACGCCTTGTGACGACACTATTTCTCCACTAGAGCTAATCACCACTAGTATGAAGATCGTCAACTATCTCCATTTTTAAGCAGCCAGCCCTAGTTACAAATAACAAGCACTTCGCTTCGCTACTTCGAGCCGTTCAGTCGAGCAGCCAAACGTGCATTAATCGAGTTCACAAACGGTAGTTTCAAGTCAAAACGAAATTCATTCAATTTCGATTCAGAAAGGTTTAAAGCAACTAGCTTTATCTAATGTGCAAGTCCGCAAGGATATGAACATTTAAATCCGCCACGTAATCCTTCAACTTGAAGAACTTCGGCGCCACTTGGAAAGACGACAACCCAGACCGACTTCCTCACCAGAAGGGCATCTTCACGATCGCGAGACTTCGCCAATCGTTCTACAACGCCAAGGATTTCTGAGGGAAGAACGAAACCAATACGGGCCAGCAACCACAGACGCTCAGCTGACGACGCCCAGGTTTTATGTGCTGTCAAGCGGCGTCTTTCCTTTTACTTTACTTTGTATTTAATAAATCGCTGCTAAGCGAGAATTTCAACGGAATCTGTCCAAGTTATTTATCTCGTGAAAGCGGAGACTTGGTTGTTAATTCAATCATATTTCCACACTGCACGACAAAGTAAAAGATATAGCCACTGCTTGTTTCTTTGCAATATGTTGCTAGTTTCTTTGTAATATGTTGCTTGTTTCATTCAATTTATTATGAATTTTCTGAAACGGTACTAATTCTGGTATTTTTTAACAAAATATGTGTATTTCTGAATCTCCTGCATCTCCTGATCCCATTAAAATCCAATCATATAATTTTGGTATGTGTATTTAGACATTACTAACTAATTTTGTTACATTTTAAATTGTAACCCTTATCTTGTAGCATATCATATTAAAGCCCAAATCATTAGATTTAAAATGAGACCACTCCCAGTTTTCTATCATCACTGGTTGCCAGCCAACAGGCAATTAAATGTGTCAAAACATATACATTTTTTATTAAAAAAATTAAACTTTTAAAAGTTAATATCTTCAAAAGTAACTGTTCTGTGCTACTGATTTTCTTTCAAGTCTATGGTTTAAATACAAAAAATCTGAAAATCTGAAACATCAATTTGAATATCTCCCAGAAATTGACATACAATGACTCGTTTTTGTTATGTACTATTTGTTTTATTGCTTGAAACAGTTTCCAAATTTCAATATTATTTAGGGTTCAATTTTCATTTTAGCAGGGGTGAAATATGTATAAATATGAAGTAATTGTTTGCTAATCATGTATCTTTAGCATCTTAATTGAATATAATACATTTTTAATAAGTGTTGGTTATTGTACTTGCTGACCCACATCTAAAATGAGAAAAGACTGTGTCAGTTGCAATATTTATTGTTGTATTTGCAGACCAAGAAGCATAGAAATTTGTAATTTTTTTTTTCTTCATTATGATGTGCAATTTATTCTAATAGTTTATTATTCATCTTATTGTTTCAATACACTATGATGAGTATTTTTTCTAGTTGTTTTTTTGTTGTTATGCAACATTGATCTTTGAAAAAATTTTCCAAAAGCATCTCAACAATATTTTAGGTCATCATATTGAAAATGGAAGTATGTATAAAATTTTGGATAGTTTTGTCAAAAATTATATGCCTGTAGTTTTTTCCTCATATTTTTCTCATATATTCTTCCTCATATTTTCCTCATATTTTTCCTCATATATTCCTCATATTTTCAAAGAAGTTAGGTCATTTAGATTTTTCATCCTGAGTGAAGTTTGAGCTAGAGCTGTTCAAAGTGTGAAAAAGTTTCCAGTTTTTACTAAGTAAAATTGAGATGAGCATGGTATATAACTTTTAAACTATATTACATTTCTTTCCTTCTGTTTCAGTGAAAATTAAAGAGAAGGAAAACCAAGATGGCGTGACTTGTTCTGCTGATCTGGAATATAATATGGAGGAATATCTTTACCATAGTGAATGCACAAACAAGAAAAGAAATGTTAAGCTGCAAAATAAATTTCCGACAGAACCTTATAGAGATGGAGAGAGAAGATGAAATAGATATTTGTGAGTTGGACTGTGTAAGTACAGAGAATAGATACATGAATAAAACCTTAGAAAGTAATTCTGAATCTACAGGTCATCCAGATTCTGAAACAAAGTATTTATGTGATGGAAAATCACGATGCGTCAATGACGAGGTGTGAGAAAACCCTGAAAGGAATGAAGACCACAGTGTTGCTAGAAAGGAAGACTTGGAAATACGATTTGAATCCATCTGTGATGTTTCAGAATTTGACATTAAAATAGAGGATCCTTTAGTGTTTGGTCTGAACTCTGAAAATGTTGGTCAACTTGATGATAAACCTTTTATATTCAAACCATTATCTGTTAGTTTGAAAGAGGAACCAGTAGAATTGACTGGTATGAGTGAAAATCAAGTGGCAGAAAATTGTTCTTATGTTGTACATTCAAGAAGAGTGATGCTGAAGGAGGCAAAGGTTGTACTGATGAGAGTATCTTTGCAAGGAGTTCGCCCATTTCATCAAGCAGAGGCTTCAAGTAAGAAATTCAATGAATCATGTTTTTTATGGAAGAGTTATATTCTGCTGTCTTCAACTCTAGAAGGATATATGTGTATTTTGTAATCCTTAATTAATGGGAAAAGACAAATTTCCTTTGGTTTCTTGCTATTACATAAGGAGACATAGTGGTTTAACACTTTACTTGTCATGTTATACATTAGGGAATCTAGTTTTATGCTGTAATGTACGAACTTAATGAACTTATATACATGCACAGCTTATAATGTCACTTATTTATTCCAACAGTTTATATTGTATTGTAACATACATTTATTTACTGCAATGATGAATCTTTTTCTCATCATGATCTTTTTTTAACATAACATTAGAAAGTCAAATTGCACTTTTCGGAATTAACACTAAAATCATTTGAGATTCACAAAGTTGTTTGTGGGCATAAATTATTATTCTTATGAGAAGTTTCTTTATTTATGTTAATAATAAAGTATGGTGAGTAAAATACCTTAATTTTCATATAAACTTTAATTATGGATCATAAATTACGTAAAAAAGCATTGTAAAATGGTCTTAACGCTATAAATTCAATTGTCCTTTCAATTTACTTTGAACAGAATAAATAATTTACTTTTTAAATAGACATTAAATACCAAAAGTAAATTACAATTCAAACAAGAATTTGACATCATAAGTGCATTACTTCTTAAAGCAGAATGTGCATAAATGATAAATGACATTTTCAAAATATACTTTTATTTAACAAAACCCATCCCTTTCATTTTTACTTCTTTTTATTTCTTTAATTCACTCAAATTACATCATTTAAATTTGAAATTTAACACAGTGTATATGTTATGCTTAAAGAACCAATATGCTCCTCTCTTAAATCATTTACAACCCATTTCTTTTTCTTTTTTAGGTTTTTATAAATACAGTCAAAGCACAATGTGGTTAACTTAAAAAGTCCTCACAACTAATTTCAAGAGTTGGATTTCATGATATTAGACAATCTGATTTGATGATTAAGAAAAGCCATAATGCTTTCCAAACTCTAGTTCATGCAGGCATGATAAAGGTAATATTCTGTGGTCTGTTATAATGATCTTAGTCTTGAAACTTTAAAATTATTTTAAATAATTTATTCCAAATGAAACTAGCTCAACACTTTAACCTGAATGTTTAATTTTTATTTTTAGAAAATTAAGAGAAAGTAAAACATATAGCAAAATTATGGGGTTATTTTGCTTAAAATTAATTACAGTATAACTACATGTATCAGACAGAAGGTGCTGAGTATACTCTTCCCCAAGAGATAAAAATCTGCTGCTAAATCACTGAAGGACCTCTATGGGGTGTATGTTTTATGGTTAATATATCTTTAATTATAATTTTAAATTAAGGAAATAATAAAATTCTTCGTAATATATAGAAAAATTAAGGTTGCTTTCTATCTAATATATTCTATCATTCATGAAAATGTGGTGGTTAAGATGTTTTTATGTTCAAAGAGCAATTAAGTAAATATAAATATTTTATCAGGAGGAAACATTAATGAACCAATCAATCCTTTTTATGAGAATGAAATATTGCAGTTATTTAACCTTCCAGTCTTGCGAGTGAGCGTATGCCACACATTTTATTCCGATGTCCAGAATGCACATAAGGGTTAATTAGTTTGATAATAATGAATAAATTGAGAAATAATATGTAAATAATACTTTAATGCCAAGGAGTGAGTCACAAGTGATGTGAAATAAAAAAGGTGAGTGGGCATGTGCTTAGTAGAGACAATACTCGAGACTTGGTTTTCACAGGGCAACAGACGTCTAACAATGAAGGCAAAAAGTTGCTTTATTGGCGCATTGTAGCGGTGATATAATCATCTAACAATAATTAGGAGTAATTAGGAGGAGATGCCCACCAAGTTTCCACAAACTTCGCAAAATTATAAATAAATACACTTTATTGTCAAATTAGCAGTTACAAACTGCGAATGACCACGGAGAGGAATAAACTAATTTTCTCTCCTGAAGCATGCCAGGGACGTATTCCATCAATTCTGATAAAGGGCTCTGAGGCAGAGGAGGATTGGATATATTAGCTTATAACTCCTAGATAAGATAAAAAGGTAGCTTCATGTTACAATATTAATAGAATATAAAAAAAATTGTATTTAACTCACATACTTGATTCACAAGTACGTATTATTATCGAACTATAGATTATTAGGAAAATAGGATTTTCATAAATCGTAAGTATTAAAAATAACCCTAAATTTACTTTTTTATGTTTCAATAAACGTGCCCCTAGACAATGATTCCGAGAACCTGTATAAATAATCCGCCTCTACCCGAAGGAAAACCAGAGAATAACCTGGGCCAGGATGGGGCTACAAAATTAATGTTCACAACCGTGCCAAGGTTGAATACGTATAAAGCTAATCTAATATGAATCAAAATACAAAACACAGGCATCCATAAAATTAGTTTTGTGATTGTTACAAGTTTTTGAAAGTACTACAGCATTGGCGTGATAAAGTACAAAACAAATTTAACTTTTATTAAAATAAAATAAAAAAATTATATTGTAGAAGCGTTGGTGCAAAGCATAGCTTTTAACCGTGGATTTGAGGAGATTAAATTAAATTTTTTAAAAATATTTTTGGACAGGGAATTATATAGAAAGATTTCTGAGTGTTATGACCCTTTTTGACAAAGAGTGGTTGAGACTCTAGGACGATGAATATTATTATTGTGTTCGTGAACGAGACAGTTTCGTATGAAGTAAGGGTGGCACATCAGTAATTCTGTCTTAACAAACACAACTGTTTCATTCATAAATATGTATGCTGAGAAGTTTTAAAATATATAATTCCTTAAATAAAGGTTTGCAAGAGTTTCGGGGGCGAGATTTGCAAATAATCCAAACTATCCTCTTCTGAATTCTGAAAGTTTGGATGCTCTGACCGGAATTGCCCCGGAAGATAATGCCGTAACGTAGCCGGGAGTAAAAGTTTGCAAAATTTACGTAACGGGAAATATGTGATCTTACTACGTTAATGTATATTTGGAATGTGTAGCACGATTTCCTTAATTGAGAGTTAAGGTTATCAATGTGACAATTCCATTTGAGGTTGTCTTGAATATGGAGACTTAAAAACTTGAGAATACAAAATTCTTAATTGAATTCCGTGTAATGAAACACAAACCTGGGGTAAATATTTTGTGATTATGTTTTGAAACGACATACACTGTTGTGTCAGTGTCTACAATGAGATAATTTACCTGGAGCCAAGCCGAGAAGTTAGACTTAACTTTTTGAACGTTGGAGTGTTTACATAGTAAGTTAGTGTCACCAGGAAAAACAACATTTTGCAATCTGATGTGGAGGATGACATGTTTACATACAATAAAATGAGTATAGGACCGAGAATTGAACATTGGGAAACTCCGCAAGCAAGTGACTTTGAAAGGGTGTTAGAGGTATGATCTGAGATCGATGGGTGTTACAGGATGGTGGCAGAGAGGATTGGCTCAGTATCGTTAAGAAGGGGGGATAAGACTAAACTAAAAGGACCATAATGCCATAGGAAGAACAGAAATACGTCGTGGATGGCTCTTTCCATGATGCAGCGGGTGTTGCCATCTATCAGTGATCGTCGGTGGGAGGGAGAAAGAAAACTGGCCACCGACGCACGCACCAAAACGCTTCTTGCAGCGAACTTAGTTTTAGTTACTCAGATTTAGATTCATGCTGAGAGAGAGATTCAGCTTCATCTTCAGAGTTTTTTATTCACTGCATCCTAAGATTTTTCTTAGCACGTTTGAGATTTTAAGTTTCATACGATGGATTTGTGATTCAAAGATTCACTTGTGAGATAGTTCTTAAAAGTTAATCAGAGATCATGTCTCGAGTCAATCTTAAAGCTTCGGACGGTTTGGTGACGAGCAACGATCGCCGTAGTCAGAAAAGTGCGTAAGCATTCAGTGAATGAACTTTCGTTTCGTTGGGGTGACTACGCCCACTGATGCAGACTGATGGCGTCTCCTCATTCCAGGTGTTTAGACTGCTTTGACCATAATCTGTGGAAACTGGGGCTTTCCAGGAATTAAATGCAACCAAGTGGCAGTGACTACAACAAAGTGCTACGAACAAAAATATGAAACGACCTGCGCTCAAGACTCTTGTAAATTATACAAAAGACCAAGACCTTCAGAACAATGAACGATCACAATGATGTTTTCTTTTAATTCAATTAATATTTCTATTTGACAAACTGAACTCCGCCTGCGGCAGGCGCTGGGGGGATCGAGTACCTCAGTGGCCACCGTTGCCGGTCCCAAGCACGGAAAAAGGAGGAAGGTTGGGTGTTGGGACAGCTCCTCGTCACCCGTAAAAAAGCACAAACTGCTAAACGAGCCTCGGATGAACGAAATGAATACTGGACTACGACAAAGGCATCGAAACAGGAAAATGATATTTGGATCATGGAATGTGAAAACGTTGTTACAAGCGGGGAACAACGGGGGAAAACGTTGGTCGAGCAGAAAGAGCAACCAAGCATTGATATTGTGGCTGTGCAGGAGACCAGATGGAAAGGAGTAGGGCGAATGAAGGGCAAGAATTATGACTTTTACTACAGTGGCCCTGATGTAAGAACAGGACAAGCCGGTACTGGTTTCCTGGTAATGCGCTCTTGTCTTAAGTTGATTATTGGGTTTACTCCTATAAGTGAGAGGATATGTATATTGAGAGTTAAAGGTATATATAATAATATTACTATGATTAATGTGCATGCTCCCATTAATGATGAACCTGAAGAGATTAAAGAGATGTTCTATGAGGAGGTGCAGAGATCTGTGGAGCAGGTACTTAGAAGTGACATATTGAGAGTCCTTGGGGACTTAAACGCCCAGTTGGGGAAAGAAAGAGTATATGCAGAAATAACAGGACGCCACACAATACACAATGAGACCAATGATAATGGTGAAATTGTCTGCAATTTTGCAGATGTCAACAACTTATGTTTGGTTAGTACGCTGTTTGAACATAGAGATATGCATAATGGAACCTGGGTATCCCCAGATAAAAAAAACTGCGAACCAGATAGACCATGTAGTGATTACACGAAAGAAGAAGAATGTGATCGAAAATGTGAGGGTGTTAAGGGGACCAAATGTGGACTCGGATCATTACCTGCTTAAGATCATTGTACAACAAAAGATACCAATAATTGTATCAAGGAACAACAAAAATCCTGAAAGTTGGAACAAGGAAAACTTGAATAAGCCAGAACAAATCAAAGAATTTAAACAGATAATATATGGAAATCTCAAAGATTGGAAAGAAATTGAAGAAGTGAATGAGGATTGGGCAGACCTTAGAGATAAAATATATGAGGCGGCTGAGGAATCCATAGGGAAGAGGAACAAACTAGGAAGGAAAAATTGATGGTGGGATGATGAATGCAAGGAAGCGGTTGCCAGGAAGAATGAAGCAAGAAGAACAGCATTGCACACAAAGACAAGAAACCAATATGAAATCTACCGAAGAGAGAGAGGATAAAAGCAAATCAAATCTGTAAAAAGAAAAAGAAAAGCTGGCTAAATGAGAGAATCATGTCCATGAACGACAATCATTAGAAAAATGAAACAAGAAAAATTTTCGGGGAGGTAGGAAAATGGAAAATGTGGCAAGGTAATTTTGGTATGTGCGAGGATAAAACCGGGAAAATATTAATTCAGGAGGAGCAAGTGATAGAAAGGTGGAAATCCTTTTTTACAGAATTATTCAACTCATCGGGTAATCGCTTGGATACAAATGTGTCATCTCAGAGAACATCGCTGAAAATAATGATGATGAGATTGAAGAACCATCCTATAACGAAATCTGTTGGATAATTAATAAATTAAAAAGCTGGTTCGGACAATATCCCCGGAGAACTGATTCGATTTGGAGGAAGAACTCTCCGTAAGGAAATATATAATCTCATACTCAAAATATGGCATTCACAACAGATGCCAAACCAGTGGAATGAAAGTATTATCTTTCCAATCTACAAGGAAGGAGACATTTGATTGCAAAAATTACAGGCCAAATCATTGCTCAACACGGTGTACAAAGTTTTTGCGATCGTGCTGAACAAGAGACTAACTGAAATAGTTGATAAACAGTTAAGTGACCACCAATCTGGTTTCAGGCAAAACAGGTCAACAGTGGACAATATCTTCTTAGCCCGGCAATTATATGAGAAGTGCTACGAATATGGAATAGATTTATATAATATCTTTGAGCGGGTTTTCGATTCTGTGCTAAGACACAAGATAATAGAAAACTTGAGTAAATACAACCTACCAAGAAAATTAGTGGATTTGATTGGTATAACATTAACAAATACTAGAGCTAGAGTTCGAGCAGGTAACCAGCTGAGTGATGAATTTGAAGTTAAATATGGGGTTAAACAAGGAGACCCACTATCTGCGACATTATTCTGTATAATAATAGATGTAATTTTGGCACAGATTGATGTCAAGGGCAATATAACCACTCGGTTGAAACAATGCCAAGCTTATGCGAATGACATACTATTGATATCCAGAACCAAACAAGACCTAGAAAAGCTATTCCATGAACTTAAACAAATAGCGGAGCCTGTCTTAAGATCAACAAAGAGAAGACCAAATTTATGAGGTGTAGTAATGGTGCATATAAAATGGATCACCTAGTAATTGATGGAATAAAATATCAAGGAGTAAATAGCTTTAACTATTTTGGCTCCAGAATAAATGGAACGAACATAATGAAGGTTGAAGTTAGAGAAAGAATAATTGCGGGAAATAAAGCCTATTATGCAAATATACATCTATTTAGAAGCAGGTATTTGTCCAAAAATGCTAAAGTAAGACTGTATGAAACACTCATCAGGCCAATTGTAACGTATGCATCTGATACGTGGACATTGAAGGGAAGTGACATACAGAAACTGATGATCTTTGAAAGGAGAATTATGAGAAGAATACATGGGCCAATTAGAAATAGTGATGGCACATGGAGGATAAGGTATAATGAAGAAATATATAACCTGATTAAGTTTAAAACCATCGTGAACCACATCAAAGCTATGAGGCTGAGCTGGCTAGGACATCTATGCCGAATGGATGAACAAAGGACAGTAAAGAAGATTTTTATTTGGTGCCCATTATCAGCTTGGAAAAAAGGTAGACCCAAACTCAGATGGAAGGACGATGTGCTAAAGGATCTGAAGAAGATGGGAATTAAAAACTGGTCAGTCCAAGTTCAAGATCGGAAGAAATGGATGGCTGTTGTGGAGAAGGCCAAAACGTTCAGAGGAATGTTGTAGAGCCTATAAAGAAGAAATATTTAACAAATTGTTAAGAAATACTCTCCTATCTGAAGAAGAAAAATCATGGTAAATTTGTATGTTACGTTGAATTTTGGGGGTTTTGTTTGTGAGCTTCTAAGGTAATTAAATCAATCTTATTTGAACAAAGCGTTTTCCTATCATAAGGAACTCTGTATGTGAGGTCTACTTAATTAAAAAGAACCCGAACCCACAATTCATTCAAGAGATTCCATGAGATATTTATCTATGCTTTAATGATTAATTAAATCATTTATATCAATTGTGTTTCATTTTAATCACTTTTTCCTATTGTGGTGCTCGACTTACCAGAGCACCCAGTACCTTCTAATTGATTAATTATATTACAATATGTATGGCTAACAGTGTAATTAACGCGCGGTTGATCCTCCCGTCTCTCTTTGATTTGTTTAACACAGTTCGATTCTACAAGTCACTATACTATACTGAAAATAGCAACAATGGATTTGTAAAAATTCGATTTGTAAAATTTGTTCCCCATGAAAAATTAAAAAACAATCCTGACCCTGAATACTATTATAGTTACATAAACGTTTGAAAGCCAAAGTAAGAAAAGCATATAAATATCAAAAGAAAAGGACTGCCTACCAATATAATTACAAACTTCTCTTAAAACAGTTAGTAATAGCAAAAAAAAAAAAGACTCAGGAGTATTTTCTACAGAAAATTTTCCAAAATAAAGACAACTGTTGGTCGCAATTTTATAAGTACCTGAAAAAACGGAAAGGGAATAAAGAAAATAAACCCGTTAATAAAAACAATGGTGTAATCTACACACAACCTCAGGATAAGGCAAATGCTTTCAATTCATATTGCTCGTCAAATTTGGCTTTTCCTCTATTAACGATAGTTTAAATTTGACAAATAATTCCCATGTAAATACTTTCGTTCTAAATACTAGAATGCAGCGAATTTCTAAGATGAATAAAAAATCAATCGGTCAAGACAAAACTCCAGGGAATATACTTAAGCGCGATGGGAAACCCATGATTTCGTACCTAGCCATGCCTTTTGATATTACATTAAATAATTCTTCATTACCACGAGACTGGGAAAAGGCTATCGTGGTACCATTTCACAAACGAAGTGATCACTCTTTAGTTAGTAATTATCGACCAATTAGCTGAACATGCGTAGTGTTCACAAAAAACATACAGAAAGTTAACTTGAAGACTCAGGTTCTCGACGAAGCGTCTGCATCGTTGATTCTGAAGCAAGTGTTTCACAAGAATGAGTGCTGGAAAGATCACTCCAATAAAAAATATACACCTATTGTTGTAAAAAGAATTAATCTCATTGGAGCTTATAAAAAAACAGGATTTCATTGTCGTGAAGAAATTCAATTGCTTAGCCAATAATATGTTCAATTAAGAATAATTCACATTATAAAGAATGTGAATGAAGAATAAATGTTTCAATATGAAAAAATGAGCATAAAACAATAATATACGATGCAATACAAATCCTTTCTCCTTCGTTGCGTGAACGCACAAAAGCAGCCTTAAAAATATACCATAAAAAATGAAACAGATGAACGTCGTATTATTTGACAGTCAAGCGACCCACTGAAGCGTACTCACGCGGAGAACTTCGGCGCTATTGCAAAATAACTTAGCCGGTCACTGGTGCGCCCTGGCGGCGTAAGTTTGAACTACCCTTCAGGAGAGGGGGTAAGCGTCTACTCAGGTCAGACCGCTGTCTCCGTCGAGAGCCGACGGGTTACTGCAAAATAATTAATATATCTTCAAGGCGGGAACGTCAATTCTGACAAACTGCGCAAGCGCATGGCACACCTCTAAGCAAGAGGCGCCTGCCAAGTCCAGGTCAGCTTGATACAGTACCTGTTGGTGCATTTCGAAACACGTAGTATTTAAACAGATAAATCATATTATTGCAGATTATTTAAAAAATACTAGGGAAAAAAAATTTCTACATCGTGCCGAACATGATTTTAGATCCGGGTACTCATGTGAGAACCATGTCGGTCGGATACTACGTCAAACAAACGGTCGGAAAGTAGGTCAACCGAACGATCGAAAAAAATTCAATCGGTCGGAAAAAAGATCAATCAATCGGTCGGAAAATAGAATAATTAATCGGTGGAAAAAGGTCAAACAATCGGTCGGAAAATTGGTTAATGAATCGGTCGGAAAGTACGTCAATCAATCAGTCGAAAAATCAAACAATCGGTCGGAAAGAAGTCAATTAATCGGTCGGAAAATAGATTAGTCAAGCGGTCGGAAAATAGATTAGTCAAGCGGTCGGAAAATAGATTAGTCAAGCGGTCGGAAAGTAGGTCAATCTATCGGTCGAAAAATTGTTCGATCAATCAGTCGAAAAATTGGTCAATCAATCGGTCGGAAAGAAGGTCAACCTATCGGTCGGAAAATAGATCAATATATCGGACGAAAAGTACGTCAATCAATCGGTCGGAAAGTATGTCAATCAATCGGTCGGAAAGTATGTCAATCAATCGGTAAAAAAGTTCATCAATCGGTCGAAAAAATGTGAATCAATCGGTCGAAAAAACGTGAATCAATCGGTCGAAAAAAGTCAATCAATGGGTCGGAGAATAGGTCATACCATCGGTCGAAAAGTAGGTCAATCAATCTGTCGGAAAATAAGTCAATCAATCTATCGGAAAATAGGTCAATCTATCGGTCGGAAAGGAGGTCAATTTATCGGTGGGAAAGTAGGTGAACGATTGGTCGGAAAGTAGGTCAATCAATCGGAAAGTAGGTCAATCCATCAGTCGGAAAGTAAGTTAATCAACCGGTCGGAAAGTAGGTCAATCAATCGGCTGAAAAAAGGTCAGTCAATCGGTCGGCAAGTAGGTCAATCAACCGGTTGAAAAAATGTCAATTAATCGGTCGGTAAATAGGTCAATCAATCGGTCGGAAAGTAGGTCAATCAATCGGTCGGAAAGTACGTCAATCGGACGATTGGAGAGTAGGCCAATCAATCGGTCTGAATGTAGGTCAATTAATCGGTCGGAAAGTAGATCAATCAATCGATCGGGAAGTCGGTCAATCAATCGGTCGGAATGTGTTAATCATTCGGTTGGAAAGTAGATCAATAAATCGGTTGAAAAAAAGGTCAATCAATCAGCCGAAAAGTAGGTCAGTCAATCAATTGGAAAGTATGTCAATCTTCTTGTCGGAAAGTAAGTCAATAAATCGGTCGGAAAGTAGGTCATCCAATCGGTCGGAGAAAAAACAAACAATCGGTCGAAATATAGGTGAATCAATCGGTCGGGAAGAAAATAATCAATCGGTCGGAATGTAGGTTAATCAATCGGTCGAAATATTGGTCAATCAATCGGTAGAAATGTATGTCAACTAATCGGTCGGAAAAATGTCAATCCATCGGTCGGAATATAGGTCAATCAATCGGTCGGAAAGTTGGTCAATCAATCTGTCAGAAAATAAGGGAATCAGTCGGAAGAAACTGAATTAATCGGCCGGTAAGTGGGTGAATTTATCTGTCGGAAAGTAGGACAATATGTCAGTCGAAAAGTAGGTCAATCATTCGGACGAAAAAGCAATGAATCGGTCGGAGAATAGGTCAATCAATCGGTCGGAAAGTAGGTCAATCAATTGCACGGGAGGTAGATCAATCAATAGGTCGGAATGTAGGTCAATTATTCGGTAGAAAAGTCGGTCAATCATTCGATCAGAAAATATGTCAATCAGTCGGTCGAAAAGTAGGTCAATTTATCGGTGGGAATGTAGGTCAAACAATTGGTCGGAAAGTAGGTCAATTAATCATTTGGAAAGTAGGTCAAATAATCATTTGGAAAGTAGGTCAATCAATCAATCAATCGGAAAGTAGGTCAATCCATCAGTCGGAAAGTAAGTTAATCAACCTGTCAGAAAGTAGGTCAATCAATCGGTCGGGAAAAAACAATGGGTGTAAAATAGGTGAATCAATCGGTTGCAAATTAGGTCACTCAATCGGTCAGAAAAAAGATCTATCAAACGGTCAGAAAAAGGTCATTAAATCGGTTGAGAAGTATGTCAATAAATCGGTCGGAAAAAAATCAATCAATCGGTGGGAAAAATCAATCTATCTGTCGAAAAATAGGTTAACGTTTTGGCTGGAAAATGTGACTATCTATCGGTCGGAAAGTAGTTCAATCAAACGGTCGAAAAGTATATCAATCAATCGGTCGGAAAATATGTCAATCTGACGAACGGAAAGTACGTCAATCTGACGATCGGAAAGTAGTTCAATCAATCGGTCGAAAAGTATATCAATCAATCGGTCGGAAAGTACGTCAATCTGACGATCGGAAAGTACGTCAATCAGACGATCAATCAATCGGTCTGAATGTAGGTCAATTAATCGGTCGGAAATCAGGTCAATCATTTGGTCGGAATGTGTTAATCATTCGGACGGAGAGTTGATCAATAAATCGGTTGAAAAAGGTCAGTCAACCGGCCGAAAATCGGTCAGTCAATCAATCGGAAAGTAGGTCAATCTTCTTGTCGGAAAGTAAGTCAATCAATCGGTCGGAAAGTAGGTCATCCAATCGGTCGGAGAAAAAACAAACAATCGGTCGAAATATAGGTGAATCAATCGGTCGGGAAGAAAATAATCAATCATTCGGAATGCAGGTTAATCAATCGGTCGGAAATAAGGTCTATCAATAGATCGGAAATTTGGTCAATCAATCGGTTGAGAAGAATGTCAACCAATCTGTCGGAAAAATGTCAATCAATCGGTCGGAAAAAGTCAATCCATCGGTCGAATTATATGTCAATCAATCAGTGAAAACAAAAGTCAAACAATTAGTCGGAAAGTAAATCAATTAATCGGTCGCAAAATAGGTCAACATATCGATCGTAAAATAGATCAAACTCGGACGGAAAGCAGGTCAATCAATCGGTCGGTAATTCAATTAATCAATCGGTCAAAAAAGTCAATCAATCGGTTGGAGAAACGTGAATCAATCGGTCGAAAAAAACGTCAATCAATTGATTGGAAAATATGTCAAACAATTGGTCGAAAAGTTGGTCAATCAATCGGTCGGAAAATGTTAATCAATCGGTCGGAAAGTTGATCAATCAATCGATCGGAAAATAGGGTAATCAATCAGTCGGAATGTAGGTCAATCTATCAGTGGAAAAATAGGTCAATCAATTGGTCGGAAAGTAGGTCATTTAATCTTTTGTAAAGTAGGTCAATTAATCAATCGGAAAATAGGTCAATTAAACGGTCAGAAAGCAGGTGAATGTATGGATCGGAAAATAGGTCAATTAATTGGTCGGAATGTTGGTCAATTAATCGGTCGGAAAGTAGGTCAATCAATCGGCGGAAAAGTAGGTTAATCAATCGGTCCGAAAATAGGACAATCAATCGGTCGGAAAGTATGTTAATCAATCAGTCGTAAAGAAGGCGAATCTATCGTTAAGAAAAAAGATCAATCACTCGGTTACATAGTAGGCCAATTAATTGGTCGAAAAAAAAGTCAATCAATCTGTCGGAGATAAGTCAATCAGTCGGTTGTAATATAGATCAATCAATCGGTCAAAAAATAGGTTTGTCAATTAGTCGGGAAGTAATTCAATCTATCAATCGGCATGTAGCTCAATCTAATGGTGGGAAAGCAGGTCAATCACTCGGTTGGGAAATAGATCAAAGAATCAATTTAAATAAGTCAATCAATCGGTCAGAAAAACCTCAATCAATCGGTCAGAAAATAGACCCATCGATAGTTCGCGTAGTAAATCATTGAATTGGGCCAAAACATAATTAAACGGTCGCAAAAACGTCAATTAATCGACCAAAAAATAGGTCAATCAATCGGTTGTAAAATACGTCAATGTGTCGAAAAAGGTCAATCTATCGATCGGACGATAGGTCAATTAATCTGCCGGAAAGTAGGTCAATCAATCGATGGGAAAGTAGGTTAATCAATCGGTCCGAAAATGGTCAATCAATCGTTCGGAAAGTTGGTCAATAAACTGATTGGTAAAAAGGTCAATCTATCAATCGGAAAGAATGTCTATCAATCAGAAAGTATGACAATCGGTTGGAATGTATGTCAATCAATTATCCGGAAATAGGTCAATGAATTGGTTGGAAAATAACTCAATTAATCGGTCGAAATGTAGGTTAATCAATCAGTCAATCGGAAAGAAGTAGAATCTATCGGGAAAAAGATCAATCGGTTATAAAGTAGTTTAATCAATCGGTCGGAAAAAAGTCAATCAGTCGGTTGTAATATAGGTCAATAAATCGGTAAAAATATAGGTTCATCAACCAGTCGGCAAGTAAGTCAATCTATCGCTTGGAAAATAGGTCAATCTATTGGTAGGAAAGTAGGTCAATCTATCGGTGGGTAAGTACTTCAATCTATGGGTCAGAAACTAGGTCAATCTATCGGTAGAAAAATAGATTTATCAATCCGACGGAAAGTAGGTCAATCAATCGGACGAAAAGTAGGTCAATCTATAAGTCGCAAAGTAGGTCAATCAATTGACAGGAAAACCGGTCAATCAATCGGTCGGAAAATAGGTCAATCATTCAGTCGGAAAGTAGGTCAATCCATCCATCGTTAAAAATGTCAATGAATCGGTCAGAAAGTAGGTCAATCAGTCGGGCAGAAAATATGTCAATCAATTGATCAGAATGTCAGTCAATTCGTTGATCAGAAAGTAGGTCAATCAGTCAGTCGGCAATTAGGCGAAATAATCGACCAAAAAGTGAATAAATCTATCGGCTGGAAAGTCAATCTATTACTGGGAAAGTAGGTCAATGAATCGGTCGGAAAGTAGCTCAAACAAACTGTCGGAAAGTAGGTCAATCAATCGGTCGGAAATCAGGACAATCTATCAGTCAGAAAGTAGGTCAATTAATCGATCAATATGTAGGTCAATCGAACGATCGAAAAAATTCAATTAATCGGTCGGAAAAGATGTCAATTAATCGGATGGAAAATAGGTCAAAACATCGGTCGAAAAGTAGGTAAATCAATCGGTCGGAAAATAGGTAAATTAATCGGTCGGAAAATAGGTCAATCAATCGATCGGAAAATTAGTCAATCTATCGGTAAAGAAGCAGGTCAATCTATCGGTGGAAACGTAGGTCAATCAATCGGTCGGAAAGTAGGACAATCTATCGGTCGAAAAGTAGGTCAATTAATCGGACGGAAGAAATACAAACAATCGGTTGGAAAGTAGGTCAACCAATCGGTCGCAAAGTAGGTCAATCCATCGGTCGTAATGTGGGTTAATCAATCGGTCGGAAAGTACGTTAGCCACACGATTGGAGTATGTCAATTAATCCGTCGGAATGTAGGTGAATAATTCGGTTGGAAAGTAGGACAATCTATCGATTGTAAAGTACGTCAATCAATTGGTCAGAAAGTGGGAAAATCAGTCAGAAAGTAGGTCAAATAATCGGTCGAATTGTAGATATGTCAATCAGTCGGAACGTATATCAATCAATGGATTGGAAAGTAGGTCAATCTATCGGTCGGAGAAAATTAATCATTGGTCGAGAAAACATCAATTAATTGATCGGAAAAGTCAATCAATTGATGAAAAAGTAGATCAAGCAATCGGTCGAAAGATAGATTAATCAATCGGTCGGAATGTGGGTCAATCAATCGGTCGCAATGCAGATTAATCAATCGGGGGGAAAGTAAGTCAATCAATAGGACGACAAGAAGGTCAATCAATCGATCGGAAAATACGTCAATCAGTCGGTCGGAAAGAAGGTTAATTAATAGGTCGAAAAGACGGTCAATCAATCGGTCGGAATGTAAATCAAATATTCGCTCGGATTGATTGTCAACCATTCGAAAATAGGTCAATCAGTAGGTCGGAAAGTAGGTCTATTAATCGGTTGGATAGTAAAGTAATCAATTGGTTGGAGAGTAGTTCAATCAATGAGTTGTACGTCAAAGAATCGGTCGGAAAATAGGTAAATCAGTCGGTACAAGAGTAAGTCAATTGATTGGTCGGAAAATTGATCAATTTGTCGGTAAGAAAGTGGGTCAATCAATCAGTCGGAAAATAGGTCAAAATCGGTCGGAAAGTAGATCAATCAATCGATCTAAAAAAGTCAATCTATGAACCTTTCGGGAAAAAGTCAATCAATTGGTCGTTAAAAGGTCAATCTATCGGTCTGATACTAAGTCAAACGGTCGAAATGTTGGTCAATGAATCGATCGGAAAGTAGGTCATGTAGTTCGTCGGAAAATAGGTCAGTCAGTCGGAAAAAAGTGTCAATTAATCCTTTGGAAAATAGGTCAATCAATCGGACAGAAAGTAGGTCAGGCGATTGGTCGGCAAGAAGGTCAATCAATGGATTGGAAAGTACGTCAATCAAACGATCGGAGAGTTGGTCAATCAATCGGTGAGAATGTAGGTCAGTCAATCTGTTAGTAAATTGGACAATCAATTTATCGAAATGGTTTGTCACTCAATCGGTCGTAAGTTGGTCAATCAATTGGTCGGAAAGAAAAATAATCAATCGGGAAGAAAGTAAGTCAATCAATAGGACGACAAGTAGGTCAATATATCGATTGGAAAATGGATCAATCTGTCGGGCGGAAAGAAGGTCAATCAATCGGTCAAAAAATCAATCTATCGGTCGGAGAAACGTGAATTATACGTCCATCAATCGGTCGGAATATAGGTCAACCAATGGGACAAAACGTTATTCAATACATCGGTCGGAAATTAGGTGAATCAACCGGTCGGAAAATAGTCAATCAATCGATGGGAAAATATGTCAATCAATCAGTCGAAATGTACGTCAATATATCGGTCGGAAAGTAGGTCAATCAGTCTGTCAGAAAATAGGTCAATCATTCGGTCGAAAAATAGATTAATCAATCGGCCGGATAATATATTAATCAATCGGTCTGAAAATATGTCAATCAATCGCTCGAAAAGTACGTTCATCCATCTGTCGGAAAATAGGTCAATTAATTGGTCAAAAAGTAGGACAATCAATCGGTCGAGTAGTAGGTCAATCTGTCGTTTGGAAGTAAATCAATCAAGTGGTTCGGACAGAAGGACAATTATTCGGTCGGAAGGTATGTAAATCAATTCGGTCGGGAAGTAGGTCAATCAATTGGCGGAATAGTAGGTCAATCAATCGGTCGGAAAATAGGTCAATCAATCGGTCGGAAAGTAGTTCAATCTATCGCTCTGAAAATAGATTATTTAGCCGGTAAGAAAGTAGGTCAATCTATCGGACGGAAAGTACGTCAATATATCGGTGAAAAATTACGTCAATCAATTGGGTTGAAGGTAGGTCAATTAATCATTTAAAAGTAGCTATATCAATCAATCGGAAAGTAAATCAATTTATCAGTCGGAAAGTAAATCTATCAATCAGCCGGAAAGTTGGTCAATCAAACGGTCGAAAGAATGTCAATCAATCGGTCGGAATGTATGTCGATCAATCGGACGGAAAAACAATCAATCGGTCGGAAAGTAGGTCAATCAATCGGTGGGAAATTGTTAATCGTTCGAACGGAACGTAGTTCAATCAATTGGTCAGAAAGTAGGTCAATCAATCATTCGAAATGTACATTAGTCAATCGGTCGGAATGTAGGTCAATTAATCGGTTGGAAAGTAAGTCAATCTGTTGATCAGATAGTACGTTAATGAATCGGTCGGAAAGTAAGTAAATAAATTGGTCCAATAGTAGGTCAATAATTGTGTCAGAAAATAGGTCAATTAACCGGTAACAAAGTAAGTCAATCAAATGGTGGGAAAATAAGTCAATCAATCGGGCGCAAAGTAGGTCAATCTATCGCACGTTATGTAGGTCAATCAATGGGTCGGTATGTAGGACAATCAATCGGTCGGAAAGTAGGTCAATAAGTCGGTCGAAAAGTATGTCAATTAATCTGTTGGAAAGTAGATATTAATCGGTCGAATGTCAGACCTGTCAATCAGTCGGAAAGTATATCAATCAATCGGTCGGAAAGTAGGTCCATCAATCGGTCGGAAAGTGGGTGAATCTGTCGGTCGGAAAAAATAAATCATTCGGTCGGAAAAATCTATTAATTGGTCGGGAAATATTAAATCAATTGGTCAAAAAGTAGGTCAATCAATTGGTCGGAAAGTAGGTCAATTAATTGGTCGGAAAGTAGGTCAATCAATTGGTCGGAAAGTAGGTCAATCAATCTGTCGGAAAGTAGGTCAATTAATCAATTGAAAAGTAGGTCAATCAATCTTTCGGAAAGTAGATTAATCAATCGGGCGGATAGTATGTCAATCAATGAGACGACAAGTAGGTGAATCAATCGATCGGAAAATAGGTCAATCAGTCGGTCGGAAAGAAGGTCAATTAATTGGTCGGAAAATCTGTCGATCGGTCGGACTGTAGGTCAAACAATCTGTTGATCAGATAGTACGTCAGTGAATCGGTCGGAAAATAAGTTATTTAGTCGGTACAATAGAAGGTCAAATATTTGGTCGGAAAATTCATCAATTAGTCGGTAAGAAAGTGGAACAATCAATCGGTCTTAAAAGAGTCATTCAATCAATATATCGAAAAAAGTCAATCAATCGGTCGGAATATAGGTCAACCAATCGGACAAAAAGTTGGTCAATCCATTGGTCGAAAAATAGGTGAATCAATCGCTCGGAAAGTAGTCAATCAATCGATCGGATAATATGTCAATCAATCGGTCGGAATATAATAATCAATCAGTCGAAATGTAGATCAATCTATCAGTCAGAAAGTAGGTCAATCAATCAGTAAGTAAGTAGGTCAATCAATCTGTCAGAAAATAGGTCAATCATTCGGTCGAAAAATCAATTAATCAATCGGTGGGAAAATAGATTAATCAACCGGTCGGAAAATATGTCAATCTATCAGTCAGAAAGTAGGTCAATATATCAGTGGGAAATTACGTCAATCAATTGGGCTTAAAGTAGGTCAATTAATCATTTGAAAGTAGGTCTATCGATCAATCGGAAAGTAAATCAATCTATCAGTCGGAAAGCAAGTCTATCAATCAGCCGGAAAGTTAGTCAATCAATCGGTCGAAAAAAGGCCAATCAATTGGTCGGAAAATATGTCACTCAATCGGACGGAAAAAACAATCAATCGGTCGGAACGTAGGTCAATCAATGATTCAAAATGTACATTAGTCAATCGGTCGGAATGTAGGTCAATAATTCGGTTGGAAAGTAAGTCAATCTGTTGATCAGATAGTACGTCAATGAATCGGTCAAAAAGTAAGTAAATAAGTTGGTTCAATCGTAGGTCAATAATTCAGACGGAAAATAGGTCAATTAGCCGGTAAGAAAGTAGGTCAATCTAATGGTGGGAAATTAAGTTAATCAATCGGTCTGAAAGTAGGTCAATCAATCGGTCTAAAAATAAGTCAATTAATCAATCTATCGAGAAAAGTCAATAAATCGATCGGAAAAAAGTCAATCGATCGGATACTAAGTCAAACAAACGGTCGGAACGCAGGTCAATCTATTGATCGAAAAATTAATCAATCAATCGGTCGAAAAGATAGTCAACGTATCGGTCGGAAAATATATCAATTTTTCGCGGAAAGTAGGTCATTTAAGCGGTCGGAAAATAGATGCATCAATCGGACAAAAAAGTCAATCAATCTGTCTCAGAAACGTGAAATTATATCGATCGGAAGATGGGTCAATTATTCGGTCGAAATGTAGGTTAATCAATCAGTCGCAAGGAAGTCGAATCTATCGTTTGGGAAAAAGGTCAATCAGTTGGTTAAAAAGTAGGTTAATCAATCGGTCGGAAAATGTCAATCAATCGGTCGGAAAAAAGTCAATCAGTCAGTTGTAATATTGGTCAATAAGTCGGTAAAAATTAAGCTTAATTAATCAGTCTGGAAGTATGTCAGTCCATCGGTCGGAAAGTAAGTCAACCTATTGGTAGGAACGTAGGTCAATCTATCGGTGGATTAGTTATAAATATCGGTCGGAAACTAGGTTAATCTATCGGTAGGAAAATAGGTCAATCAATCGGTCGGAAAGTAGGTCAATCTATAAGTTAGAAAGTAGGTCAATTAATTGAGCAGAAAATGGTCAATCAATCGGGTGGAAAAAAGTTAATTAATCATTCGAAAAATAGGTCAATCATTCAGTTGGAAATTAGGTCAATCCATCCATCGTTAAATATGTCAATAAATCGGTCGGAAGGTATGTGAATCAGTCGGTCAAAAAATATGTCAATCAATTGATCAGAATATCGGTCAATCTATAGGTAAGAAAGTAGGTCAATCTGTCGGTGGAAACGTAGGTCAATCAATTAAACAGAAAGTAGGTCAATCAGTTGGTCGGAAAAATAAATCAATCGGTCGGAACAAAGTCAATCCATCAGTCAGAATGTAGGTCAATCAATCGGTAAAGCCAAATGACAATCAATCAGTCGAAAAGTATATCAATCCATCGGTCGCTAAGTAGATAACCTATTGGTCGGAAAGTAGGTCAATCAGTCGGTCGGAAAGTAGGTCAATCAGTCGGTCGGAAAGTAGGTCAATCAGTCGGTCGGAAAATTGGTCAATCAATCGGTCGGAAGAAAGCTATTATATCGGTCGGTATGTAGATCAATCTGTCGGTCGGAAGGTAGGACAATACATCGGTCGAAAAGTAGGTCAATTAATCGGACAGAAAAAATACAATCGATCGGTCGGAAAGTAGGTCAATCAAAATGTCGGAAAATACGTCAATCAATCGGCCGGAAAGTAGTTCAATCAGTCGGTCGGAATATACGTCAACCACACGATCGGAGAGGGGGTCAATTAATCGGTCGGAAAGTAGGTCAAGCATTCGGTTGGAAAGTAGGATAATCGATCGGAAAGTACGTCAATCAATTGGTCAGGAAGTAGGTAAATCAGTCGGTCCTATAGTAGGTCGAAAATTCGGTCGGAAAATAGGTAAATTAGTCGGTAAGAAAGTAGGTTAAGCAATTGGTGGAAAAATAGGTCAATCAATTGGTCGTATGGTATGTCAATCACACGCTTGGAATGTAGGTCATCTAATCGGTCAGAAAGTAGGTCAATCAATCGCACGGGCGGTAGGTCATTCAATAGGTCGGGATGTAGGTCATTCAAACGGTCGGAAAGTAAATATATCAGTCAGTCGAAAAGTATGTCAATTAATCTGTCAGAAAGTAGGTCAATTAATCGGTTGAATTGTAGATCTGTCAATCAGTCGGAAAGTATATCAATCAATGGGTTGGAATGTAGGTGAATCTATTGGTCGGGGAAAATAAATCATTCGGTCGAGAAAAAAATCAATTAATTGATCGAAAAAAAGTAAATCAATTGAACAAAAAGAGGGTCAATCAATCGGTCGGAAAATAGGTCAATCAATCGGTGAAAGGTAGATTAAGCAATCGGTCGGAATGTGGGTCAATCAATCGATCGGAAAGCAGATTAATCAATCGGGCGGAAAGTAAGCCAATCATAAAGACGACAAGTAGGTCAATCAATCGATCGGAAAATACGTCAATCAAACGGTCGGAAAGAAGGTTAATTAATAGGTCGAAAAGTCGGTCAATCAATCGGTCGGAATGTAAATCAAATATTCGCTCGGAATGTTTGTCAACCATTCGAAAATAGGTCAATCGTAGGTCGGAAAGTAGGTCTATCAATGGGTTGGATAGTAAAGTAATAAATTGGTCGGAGATTAGTTCAATTAATCAGTTGTACGTCAAAGAATCGGTCGGAAAAGAGGTAAATTGGTCTGTACATAAGTAGGTCAATTAATTGGTCAAAAAATTGTTCAATTAGTCGGTAAGAAAGTGGGTCCATCAATCTATCGAAAAAAAGTCAATCGGTTGTATACTTTGTCAAACGGTCGGAATGTTCGTCAATCAATCGACCGGATAGTAGGTCAACTAATTCGTCGGAAAATAGGTCAGTGAGTCGGAAAAAAGTGTCAATTGTTTGGAAAATAGGTCAATCAATCGGACAGAAAGTAGGTCAGTCGATTGGTCGGCAATCAATGGGTCGGAAGGTACGTCAATCAAACGTTCGGAGAGTTGGTCAATCAATCGGTGAGAATGTAGGTCAGTCAATCTGTTGGAAAATTGGACAATCAATATATCGGAATGTAGGTCAATTAATAGGTCGGAAGTAGGTCAATCAATTCGTCGGAGAAAAGAATAATCAATCGGGGGGAAAGTAAGCCAATCAATAGGACGACAAGTGGGTCAATATACCGATTGGAAAATAGGTCAATCAGTCGGTCGGAAAGAAGGTCAATTAATTGGTCGGAAATTCGGTCAATCAATCGGTCGGAATGTAGGTCAAACAATCGCGCGGAAAGTAGGTGAATCAATCGGTCAGATAATAGTTCAATCAATCAGTTGTACGTCAAAGAATCGGTCGGAAAATAGGTGAATCAGGCGGTACAATAGTAGGTCAATTAATTGGCCGAAAAATTCATTAATTAGTCGGTAAGAAAGTGGGTCAATCAATCGGTCTTAAAAGAGTCAATCAATCAATCTATCGGAAAAAGTGAATCAATTGGTCGGAAAAAGGTCAATTAATCGGTCGGATGGTAAGTCAAACAAACGGTTGGAAAGTAAAAAAAAGTAGGTCAATAAATCATTTGGAAAGTTGGTCAAACTATCGGTCGGAAAATAGATCAATCTGTCTGACGGTAAGAAGGTCACTCAATCGGTCGGAAAGTAGGTCAATCAGTCGGTCGAAATGTATGCCCATCTATCGGTCGGAAAGTTGGTCAATCTATCGGTCGAATTGCAGATCTGTTAATCAGTCGGAGAGTATATCAAACAATCGGTCAGAAAGAAGGTCCATCTATCGGTCGGAATGTGGGTCAATCTATTGGTTGGATAAAATATCATCCGGTTGGAAAAATCTATTAATTGGTCGGGAAAAATTAAATCAATTGGTCAAAAAGTAGGACAATCAATCGGTCGGAAAGTAGGTATGTCAATCTGTCGGAAAGTAGTTCAATTAATAAGTTAAAAAGTAGGTCAATCAATCGTTCGGAAAGTAGATTAATCAATTGGGCGGATAGTAAGTCAATCAATAGGACGACAAGTAGGTGAATCAGTTGATCGGAAAATAGGTCAATCAGTCGGTCGGAAAGAATATCAATTAATTGGTCGAAAAATCGGTCAATCAATGGGTCGGAATGTAGGTCAAACAATCGGTCGGATAGTAAATTAATCAATTGGTCGGGTAGTAGTTCAATTAATCAATGTTGTGCGTCAAAGAATCGGTCGGAAACTAGGTAAATCATTCGGTAAAAGAGTAGGTCAATTGATTGGTCGGAAAATTGATCAATTTGTCGGTAAAAAGTGAGTCAATCAATAGGTCGGAAAATATGTCAATCTATCGGTCGTAAGGTAGGTCATAAAACCGGTCTATAAAATAAGTCAATTAATAAAGCTATCAAAAAAAGTCAATCAATCGGTTGGAAAAAAGGTCAATCAATCGGTTGGATACTAAGTCAAATAGACGGTCGGAAAATAAGTCAATCTATTGATCGAAAAAATAGTCAATCAATCGGTCGGAAAGTTGGTCAATCTATCGGTCGGAAAATAGGTCAATTAATCCGTCGGAAAGTAGGTTTATCAATCGATCGGAAAATAGGTCAATCAATCGGTCAAAAAAATGCAAACAATCAGTCAAAAAATAGATGAATCAATCGGTCGGAAAAAATAATCAATAACATGTCAATATATTGGTGGGAACGTAAGTCAATCAATTGGTCGGAACGTATGTCAATAAATCATTTGGAAAGTAGGTCAATCAATCGGAAAGTAGGCCATTCTATGATTCGGAAAGTAGGTCAATCAATCGGAAGGAATGTAGGTCGATCAATCGTTTCGAAAATACGTCAATCGGACGATCAGAGGGTAGATCATTTAATCGGTGAGAATGTTGGTCAATCAATCGATAGGAAAATAGGACAATCGATCAGATAGTAGGCCTATCAATCGGTCGGAAAATATGTCTAGTTATCGTTCGGAAATTAGATCAATCATTCAGTCGGAAAGTAAGTCAATCATTCAGTCGGAAAGTAAGTCAATCATTCAGTCGGAAAGTAAGTCAATCATTCAGTCGGAAAGTAGGTCAATGATTCAGTCGGAAAGTAGGTCAATGATTCAGTCGGAAAGTAGGTCAATCAATCTTTCGGAAAGTAGGTCAATCAATCTTTCGGAAAGTAGGTCAATCAATCTGTCGGAAAGTAGGTCAATCAATCTGTCGGAAAGTAGGTCAATCAATCTTTCGGAAAGTAGGTCAATCAATCTTTCGGAAAGTAGGTCAATCAATCTTTCGGAAAGTAGGTCAATCAATTGATCGGAAAATAGGCTAATTAATCGGTCGGAAACTAGATTAATCAATCGGTTGGAAAATATGTCAATCATACGGTCGAAAAGTACCTCAATCAATTAGTCGGAAAATAGGTCAATCGATTGGTCGGAAGGTAGGTCAGTCTATCGGTGGGAAAGTAGGGCAATATATCGGTGGGAAAGTAGGTAAATCTTGCGGTCGGACAGTAGATCAATCAATCGGTCAGAAAGTAGTTCAATCAATCGATAAGAAAAGTTAGTCAATCAATCAAAACGTAGGTCAATCAATCGTTTGGAAAATATATCAATCAATTGGTCGGAATGTAGGTCAATCAATCAGTCGGAAAGTAAGTCAACCAATTGATCAGCAAAAAGTCAATCGATTGGTCGAATAAACGTCAATGCAACTGTCGGAGGAAAATCAATCAATCGGTCGCAAAATAGGCTATTCAATGGGTCAAAAAAAATTTAATTAATTGGTCGGGAAAACGTTATTTCATCGGTCGGAAAGTAGGTCAATCAGTCGGTCGAAAAGTAGGGCAATTAATTGGTGAGAACGTAGGTCAATTAATCGGTCGAAAAGTAGGTTAATCAATCGGCCGAAAAGCAGGTTAAACAATCGGCCGAAAAGTAGGTGAATCAATCGGCCGAAAAGTAGGTTAATCAATCGGTCGGGAAGTTTGTCAATCCATCGGTCGAAATGTAGGAGAACCTTTCGACCGGAAAGAAGGTAAATCAATCGGTCGAAAAAAAGTCAATCAAGCGGTCGAAAAGTACGTCAATGAATCGGTAGGAAAATAAGTCATTCAATCAATCGGCAAGATAGTCAACCTTTCGGCCGGAAAATAGATCAATCTGTCGGACAAAATGTAAATCAATCAATCGGTCGGAAAGTAAATCAATCAATCGGTGAAGAAAGTCAATCAATCGGTCGAAAAGACGAGAATCAATCGGTCGAATAATTTGTATCAATAGGTCGGAAAGTAAGTCAAACAATTGATCGAAAAGTTGGTCGAACAATCGGTCGGAAAATAGAATAATCAATCGGTCGTAAAGTAGATCAATCAAGTGATCCGAAAATAGGTTAATCAATCGGTTGAAAAGTAGGTCAATCTATTGGTCGGATAGTAGGTCATTTAATCATTTGGAAAGTAGGTCATTTAACCAATACGAAAGTTTTTCAATCTATCAGTCGGCAAGTAAGTCAATTAATCGGTCGGAAAGTAGGTCAATCCATCGGTCGCAAAGTAAGTCAATCAATCGGTCGAAAAGTAGGTCAATCAATCGATCGAAATATAGGTCAATCTATCGGTCGAAAAAAGGCAATCAATCGGTCGAAAAATAGGTGAATCAATCCGTCGAAAAAATAATCAATCGGTCGGAATGTAGATCAATCTATCGGTCGGAATGTAGCTCAATCTATCGGCGGGGTTGTAGGTCAATCAATTTATGGGAAAATAGGTCAATGAATCATTTCGAAAGTAGGTCAATCAGTCAATCGGAAAGTAGGCCAATCTATCAGCCGGAAAGTAAGTCAATCAATCAGTGGGAGAAATTGCAATGAATCGATCGAAAAATATGTGAATCAATTGGTCGTAATTAAATAATCTGTCGGAATGTAGGTCAATCAATCGGTCGGAAAGGTCTATCAATCGCTCGGAAAAGAAGTCAATCGATCAGAAAATAAGTCAATCAATCGGTTGAGAAGTATGTCAATCAATCGCTCGGAAAAAATAAACCAAACTTTCGGAAAAAAGTCAATCCATCGCTCGGAATATTGGTCAATCAATCGGTCAAAACAAAGGTCAATCATTCAGTCGGAAAGTAGGTCAAGTTAACGTCGATTTTCATCCCAACGTTTCGTCACAATTTGTATTCAAACAGGAAAGACCATTGACGTGCGACGATCTATTTTGCGCTTAATTATAATTATAAATTTCTTAATGAATTTTGTTTTCAAAACGTGATGATGATGACATTTTGTCTGAAATACGGGGGTTGCTTTTACCAATATTTGAAAATTATTTTAAAGTCAACGTAAACAGTATCAATAAAATAATTAATGACATTGGGAATAAATTTGATCCAACAAAGAGCAGTGGTAATTTGCTCATAATATCCAGACATGTGGAATGCGCTTTGAAGCAAAATCTTTTCATTTAACTCATTCATGTTTATCGTCAAACAGGAAAGGACGGATAGTTAAATGAAACTATTGAAATGTAGCTCGCTATTCATAAACCCAGAGGTTGACTTCACTAACAAGGAGACGAGATGTGAACCGAGCTCATATAAAATTTATTTAATACACATAATAAAACACTACATCTATAAGAGATTTCTTTTTACTAATTCCAGATTCTTGTGTTTTTTATGACATTAATCTGAGGCTCTAATTCGAATCCTCCTGACCATTTCGTTTGAATCCATACAGAAGTAAAACGAATTCTATCTAAATTGTAAATGTGTACCCAAGAAAAAAGCATATATTTCTTGTGCAAAATACTTGCAACGACAAGAAATCATTCATGAAGCCTATTAATTCACATAATAATGAACATGACGATTCTACCAAACCGCCGACCTTAATAAACAAAATTATTTAGATACTACAGAGATTTACGAAGGAATATGTAAAACAAAAATCAAATTCACGCAAACCAAGAGGCTGCTACTCAGTTAATAGAACATTAAAATTATTTTATTTTAATAAATTGTTTTATAATTTTATAATACGTTATATTATGTACAAAATGTTGTATTAAAACAACGAGGAAATACTATTGAAGGTTCGTATGTTATTTGAACCGCGCGCGAGTAAATATTATATCTTACGCGAGGAAAGATTTCGAAGGGTGGGTTGGTACTATGACGCGATGAGTGGACAAGAGAGAACTATGACTCATTCCAACAACAGAGCGCTCAAGGGTAACGCAAAGCTGAGCCGTGATTGGTCGTGTGACGTCAGAGAACCTCCCGACGCACAGATCCACAATAGTTTAAGGAAGGAAACTGCTGTATAAGGTTGTAATGGCGATACGAAGTACTTATCAGTGAAACAAAATATTTTTACTTGTGTGTGTTTAGAGAATAATATGTAAAGTATTATCGCACGTATTATTAGTTACTTGCAAAATTTCGCTGTGAAATAGTAATGATAGTGCTGTAGATTCGAGAACTGGTATTTTTCGAATTTGATTAAGGAATTTTATCTAGAACATGTTGCGCTACATTACACCATCGAAGTGAATCTTTAATTATTCGATCCATCCTACTGGATGGAATTGTGACTTGGTGATATCTTTATTGAATTCAATTAAGTGCGATATAGTACGGAATATTTTCAATTAAAAGTAAATTATTCGTGTTTTTCAACTCGACCACGTGTAACGTATTTCCGAAGAAGAACAGTTACGAATTCGCGTGCAAAGTTTCGTAGTAATTCCATGAGTTACTAAAGTACATTGAGAGACATTTGTATAAACAACAGACTGAGGTGACCATTGATGTTGAAATGGGAGATAGCAGCGAGATGCGAATAACCCCGAGGAAACGAGCTTCAACACAATCGCCGTCTCATTAGGAGAGGAAGGAACAGCTTCTGAAGGCGGATTGACCTCCTCCTTACATCGAAAGGTAAACAACAGATTCTACATAAGGTTGGTAAGTAAGGAATTGCCCCCCCCCCAATAATTGTGACAGATTTTTGAAATTCTGTAGAGTACTGAAATGTAAATCTTGAAAGAAAAAATCAATGAAAATATCGTCCCCTTTGTGGATTAGTTTTGGCAAAATATAAATCATTGTAATTACTTTAGAAAAAGAAAATTGACGTTTGATTTTCAATTTTTTGTAGTGGTAAATTCATTTTGGTAGTGAAAGAAGAATTCTGTGAATTATGAGATTCTGTTAGATGGTGAAATGATTTAAATGAAACAACTTGATATTTATATGTGTAAACATTGTTTTTTTATTATTTGTATTAAATAAGTTTATAGAACAATAGGGAAATCTTGAAGAATCATTGAGTAAAGGAGAATATTGTGGGAGTACTTATTTGTTTTTAGTTTTTAGTATTTGTTGTCACGCTGATCAAAGTGTATCTTAATTATTGCCGTACTCGACCCATATTACTTTCATTTAATTGAATTGCAAATAATAACAGTATTTCACATAGGTTGACTGTCTATAAGATAGTCAAAACACAGAATTACATTTAATGAATATTTCTTTATTTCATCCATTATGTTAAATGTGAAGGTTGACAATGACACCGTTTCATGGCTCTAAATTACGGTGTCCTGTTCAGGTCTTTTCAGTTACTGTCATCACTACAGTGCAAAACATAGCTAATCTTATATACTATCATCATACAGTGCCTTCATGCAAATAAAATTAAAAATTGCGGAAAATATAAAAATCCGTACCTAAAAATTTCCTTAATGTTTCACTTCACTCAATGTTTTGTGAATATCAATTCATACGTCATACATACCACATTAAACATTTCCAAAAATTCTTGCTGTTACATAGTTCATGTTATCTTCATACCGTTACAAAATACACTGAATAGGCTACATTATACGTCAACATCTATTACTAACTTACTGTGATGTACCTGACGGCAAGTATGACAACTTACAAAATTTATTTCTTTGTTTTATTATTTTTAACAAATGTAGCACTCCATCAAAACACGTTGTGAACAAATTACTCTCTATTTGATTATTCATATTAATATTTATTTTCATATATTCTGATTCAGATACGAATCTTCCACAACAGCATACCATAGGTCTGGGTGGGTATGGTGTAGAATTATGGACGGCGAACGGGTTAACACCCCTGCGATCATTGCAGGAGTCCCGGGTTCGATTTCCCACTCGTCACCATTTTCACCAGACGGAAAGTTATCACATTTCATCACAAGTTCCTCAGATCTTTTATAATGTACTTTTCAATGGGTAAAGAAGAATCAAAACATTTAGTATTGTAATGGATGACAGATACTATAACTGGAACTGGAACTACTATAACTGAGAAGAAACACTATAATAAATACGAACATGTAATTTTAATGAACTGATTTTTATTTTGATGCTGAAAAAGAGAGAGAATCTGTCGAAATTCCGATGTTAATTGCGTCAGTGGAATTGGATAAATGTAATTATTTCGAGGTTTTTGCAATTTTCTATTTTCATTCTATTTTCTATTTTTCGAAATAAATGAGATCGTTTGAATTTTCGTTCGAAAATTTTTAAAAAATTCAAATACTTAAAAACAATTTCATTGGTTTTTATGTATCTAAAGTGAAAAGAAGTAGGAATACTTTTAGCGCTAATGACGGTAGATGAATGAGGTAAATAAACATTTTGACAGAAATATACAAACTTATAACTGATGGGGATTTGCGTATTATAGTGTGTGTGCGCATTGATGCACCGATAGATATATAGTACGTAGTATATTTCTGTGATGTTTTTCATTTGTTTCATTTGACAGAGAAGGTGGGCAAGTGCCGGGATGTTGTTGTTCCATTTGTCTATAGATTTTTCCTTTTGTGGGGCTTTAGGGTTCGTCAACGGCAAGGTCATTAGAGCCCTTTTTGTCTAAACAGACACTTGACTAATTCATAAGTACAACTTTTCATCTTCATGTGAGTGCTTTCCTTATTAAAATGATGGATATAGTTTCGTTAATCCCATTATTTAATGGTGAACAGGTCATATTGCGTTACATTCACTATACAGAAATGCTATTCATTGATCTATTAGTAAATGTTTATATTCAATTATTGTAGTTTCGGTAACTTTTTCTGGCTCACATTGGCCATGTGATATATCATGAATCCAGCTTGCAGCAAAGAAGTTCGTCCTATTGTAATATGCTACACTCTGGCGGTGGAGAGGTAAGCGAAACAATGACGGTGATCTTAACAAGATTTCTCAAAATATTACTTACTTTTTTTTACAATCTTATATTATCTATAACATCAAATTTTCAAATAAAAACGTGACGAACCGACACAGAGAGAAAGCTGAAAGACGTAGGACAGATCTTAGTTAGTTTCTTTTAGATATCTCGTACGGTCTTTTAGATTCCTAAACTAAATGTGTCTCCACATTTCTAAAATTAAAACGAGTCCATCCCACTCAGAAGTATTATAGCGGCAAACGAAAAGTTTAAGTAAGATTTCTTTAGATATCTCTTACTGTTTATTACATTCTTAAATTATTTCTATTTTTAAATTTTTCCAATAAAAACGAATCCATACCACACAGAGCTAATAGAGAAGCGAGAAATGACCTCAGTAGGAAATATCTGGTTATATCTTAAAGTCTTTTACATTCTTAAATTAATTCGCGTATTCAAAATTCTGCAATAAAAATAAAATCCGTCTCACACATAAGAATTAGAGGGGTGTATGAATAATCTTAGTAGGATTTGTCTAGATTTCTCTTAATGTTCTTTTTACATTTTTTTCTACTTATATCTTCATACTTCTGAAATTAAAACGAATACATGACACACGACAGCATTAGAGCGGCAAAATAACAATCTTAGTAAAATTTGACTAGAAATCTCTTATGGTTTTTTACATTTTTAAACAATTTGTATCTCCAAATTTCTGAAATAAAAACAAATATATGACACACGGAAGCATTAGAGTGGCAAACAAATAAACGTAGTAAGATTTGTCTATATATCTTTTAAGGTTATTTACATTCTTTAACTACTTGTATCTCCAATTTTCTGAATTTAAAACGAATACATGACACATAGAAGCATTAAAGTAGCAAACAAATAAACGTAGTAGGAGTTGTCTAGAAATCTCTTAAAGTTTTTTACATTTTTAACTAATTGTATCTCCAAATTTATGAAATTAAAACAAATACATGACACACAGAAGCATTAGAGTAGCTAGCAAAATATCCTAGTAAGTATTGTCTAGAAATTTCTTAAGGTTTTTTACATTTTTAACCATTTGTATCACCAACAAAATTCTGGAATTAAAACGAATACATGACACAACGAAGCACTAAAGTAGCAAACAAATATACCTAGTAAGATTTGTCTAGAACAATGTAAAGGTTTATTTTACATTTTTTAACTTTTTGCATCTCCAAACTTCTGAAATTAAAACGAATACATGACACTCGGAAGCATTACAGTAGCAAACAAATAAACCTAGTAAGATTTGTCTTGAAATCTCCTAAGGTTTTATGCATATACTAATTATTTCTATTTCCAAGTTTCTGAAATTAAAACGAATACATGACACACGGATGCATTAAAGTAGCAACCAAATAAACTTAGTGAGATTTGTCTAAAAATCTATTAAAGGTTTTTTTAAAGTTTTTACTATTTGTATCTCCAAATTTCTGAAATTAAACAAAAACATGACAAACGGAATACTTAAAATAGCAAAAATATAAACCTAGTAAAATATGTTTAGATATCTCCTAAGGTGTTTTACATTTTTTAACTATTTGTATCTCCAAATTTCTTAAATTAAAACGAAAACCTAACACACTGAAGCATTAGAGTAGCAAACAAAAAATGCTAGTAAGATTTGTCTATAAATCTCTTAAATTTTTTAAATTTTTTAAATTATTTGTATCTGCAAATTTTTGAAATTAAAACGAATACATGACACGCGAAAGCATTAAAGTAGCACACAAATAAAGCTAGTATGATATTTCTAAAAATCTCTTTCGGTTTTTTACATTTTTTAACTTTTTTGTATCTTCAAATATTGAAATTAAAACGAATACATGAAACACTGAAGCATTAGAGTAGCAAAGGAAAAGTCCAAGTAAGATTTGTCTAGAAATTTCTTAAGGTTTTTTGCAATTTTTAACTATTTGTATCTAAAAATTTCTGTTTTAAACGAATACATGCCACACGGAAGCATTAAATTAGCAAGCAAATAAACCTAGTAAGATTTGTCTAATTATATCTTTATTTTTTTTTAAATTTTAAACTCATTGTATCTTGAAATTTCTTAAAATAATACAAATACATGACACAGGGAAGCATTAGAATAGCAAACAAATAATCTTAGTAAGATTTGTCTAGAAATCTCTTAAGATGTTTTACATTTTTTACTAGTTGTATCTCCAAATTTCTGAAATAAAAACGAATACATGACACACGGATGCACTATAGTAGCAAAAAATAATCCCAGTAAGAATTGCCTAGAAATTTATTAAGGGTTTTTACATTTTTTAACTATTTGTGTCTCCAAATTACTGAAATTAAAACAATTACATGTTACACGGAAGCATAAGTTAGCAAAAAATTACCCTACTTAGATTTTCAAAATATTCTTAAGTTTTTTTTAATTTTTAACTATTTGTATCTCCAAATTTTTGAAATTAAAACGAATACACAACACTTGGAAGGATTAAAGTAGCAACCAAAAAATCCTAGTAAAATTTGTCTAGAATTCTCAGATTATTTTACATTTTTCAACTATTTGTATCTCCAAATTTCTAAAATTAATACAAATACATGACACACGGAAATATTAAAGTAGCAAACAAATAATCCATGTATGATTGGTCTCGAAATCTCTTAAATTTTTTACATTGTTAACCTATTTGTATCTCCAAATTTCTGAAATTAATACGAGTACGTGATACACGAAAGCATTAAAGTAGCACACAAATAAACCTAGTAAGATTTTTATAAAAATCTCTTAAGGTTTTTTACATTTTGCAACTTTTTTGTATATCCAAATTTTAAAATAAAACGAATAATTGACACAGAAGCATTAGAGTAGCAATCGAAAAATTCTAGTAAGATTAGTCTAGAAATCTCATAAGGTTTTTTACATTTTTTAACTCTTTGTGTCTTTAAATTTTTGAAATTAAAACGAATACATGACACGCGAAAGCATTAAAGTAGCACACAAATAAAGCTAGTATGATATTTCTAAAATTCTCTTAATGTTTTTTTACATTTTTTTTCAGTTTGTATCTCCAAATTTTGAAACTAAAACGAATAGATGACACACAGCAGCATTAGAGTAGCAAACAAAAAATCCTAGTAAGATTTGTCTAGAAATATCAGATTTTTTTACATTTTTTAACTATTTGTATCTCCATATTTCTGAAATAAATACAAATACATGACACGCGGAAGCATTAAAGTAGCAAACAAATTATCCTAGTAAGATTCGTCTAGAAATCTTCTAAGGGTTTTTACATTTTTTACTTATTTGCATCACCAAACTTCTGAAATAAAAACGAATACATGACACTCGGAAGCATTAGAGAAGCAAACAAAAAATACTAGTAAGATTTAACTAGATATCTCTTATGGATTTTTACATTTTTAACTATTTGTATCATTAAATATCTGAAATTAAAACAAATACATAACACACGGAAGCTTTAGAGAAGCAAACAAATAAACCCAGTAAGATTTGTCTAGAAATCTCCTAAGGATTTTTACAATATTTAACTATTTTTATCTCCAAGTTTCTGAAACTAAAAAGAGTACATGACACACGGAAGCATTAACGTAACAACCAAATAAACCTAGTGAGAGTTGTATAAAAACCTCTTAAGGTTTTTGTTTATTTTTTAACTATTTGTATCTCCAAATTTCTGAAATTAAAACAAATACATGACACACGGAAGCATTAGAATAGCAAACAAATAAACCTAGTAAGAATTGTCTAAACATCTCTTAAGTTTTTTTTAATTTTTAACTATTTGTATCTCCAAATTTCTGAAATTAAAACGAATACATGACACACGAAAGAATTAAAGTAGCATACAAATAAACCTAGTAAGGTTTTTTCTAAACATCTCTTTCGGTTTTTTACATTTTGAACTTTTCTGTATCTTCAAATATTGAAATTAAAACAAATACATGAAACACTGAAGCATTAGAGTAGCAAAGAAAATTCCTAGTACAATTTGTCTAGAAATTTTTTAAGGTTTTTTACAATTTTTAACTTTTTGTATCATTAAATTTCTGAAATTGAAGCAAATAAATGACTTAAGGAAGCACTAAAGTAGCAAACAAAAACTTAGTAAGATTTGTCTAGAAAGTTTTGAAGGTTTTTTACATTTTTTAACTTTTTGCATCTTCAAACTTCTGAAATTAGAACGAATACATGACACTCAGAAGCATTAGAGAAGCAAACAAAAAATCCTAGTAAAATTTGTCTAGAAAATTCTTATGGATTTTTCATTTTTTAACTATTTGTATCTAAAAATTTCTGAATTTATACGAATACATGCCACACGGAAGCATTAAATTAGCAAGCAAATAAACCTAATAAGATTTGTCAAAGTATATCTTAAGTTTTGTTTAAATTTTAAACTCATTGTATCTTGAAATTTCTTAAAATAATACAAATACATGACACACGGAAGCATTAGAGTAGCAAAAAATAATCCCAGTAAGATTTATCTAGAAATCTGTTAAGGGTTTTTACATTTTTTAATTATTTGTATCTCCAAATTTCTGAAATTAAAACAATTACATGTTACACGGAAGCATTAAAGTAGCAAAAAATTAACCTACTTAGATTTGTCTAAAAAAATTTAATTTTTTTAAACATTTTTAACTATTTGTATCTCCAAATTTTTGAAATTAAAACGAATACATGACACTCAGAAGCATTAAAGAAGCAACCAAAAAATCCCAGTAGGATTTGTCTAGAAATCTCGTAAGGTTTCTTTACAATTTTTAACTATTTTTATATCTACGTTTCTGAAATAAAACGAAATACATGACACACGGAAACAGTAAAGTAGCAACCCAAAAAACATAGTACGATTTGTCTAAAGATAACTTAATGTTTTGTTCAATTTTTAACTATATGTATCTCCAAATTTCTTAAAATAATACAAATACATGACTCACGGAACATTAGAGTAACAGACAAATAATCCTAGTAAGATTTGTCTATATATCTCTTATGGATTTTTACATTTTTTAACTTTTTGTATTTCCAATTATCTAAAATTAATACAAATACGTCATTCACAGAAGCATTAAATTAGCTAACAACTAAACCTAGTAAAAATTGTCTAAAATTTTCTTAAGTTTTTTAAAATTTTAACTATTTGTATCTCCAAATTTCTGAAATTAAAACGAAAAAACGACACACGGAAGCATAAAGTAGCAAACAAATAAATCTAGTAAGGTTAGTCTAGAAATATCTTAATGTTTTTCTCATTATTTAACTATTTGTAACTCCAAATTTCTAAAATTAAAAAATACATGACACACTGAAGCATTAAAATAGCAAACACATAAACCTAGTAAGATTTCTTTAGATATCTCTTAAGGTTTTTTATATTTTTTAACTATTTTTATCTCAAAATTTCTGAAATTAAAACGAATTCCTGACACGCGGAAGCATTAGAGTAGCAAACAAACAATCCTAGTAAGATTTGTCTATAAATCTCTTAAATATAATACATTTTTTAACTATTTGTATCTGCAAAATTTTTAAATTAAAACGGATACATAACACACGAAAGCATTAAAGTAGCACACAAATAAAACTAGTAAGATTTGTCTATAAATCTCTTAATGTTTTTTTACATTTTTTAACTCTTTGTATCTCGAAATTTTGAAACCAAAACGAATAGATGACACACAGAAGCATTAGAGTAGCAAACAAAAAATCCTAGTAAGATTTGTCTAGAAATCTCATATTTTTTTAAATTCTTTAACTATTTGTATATCTAAATTTCTGAAATTATTACAAATACATGACACACGAAAACATTAGAGTAGCAAACAAATAATCCTAGTATGATTAGTCTAGAAAACTTTTACATTGTTTTACATTGTTTTACTATTTGTATCTCTAAATTTCTTATATTAATACGAATACATGACACACGAAAGCATTAGAGTAGCAAACAAATAAACGTAGTGATATTCGTTTAAAAACCTCTTAAGTTTTTTTATTTTTAACTGATTTTATCTCCAAATTTCTGAAATTAAAACATATACTTTACACACGGAAGTATTAGACTAGCAAACAATAATCCTAGTAAGTTTTGTATAGAAATCTTTTAGGGTTTATAAATTTTTTAACTATTTGTAATTTCAAATTTCTGAAATTAAAACAGATACATGTTACACGGAAGCATTAAAATAGCAAACAAATAAACCTAGTAATATTTGTCTAGATATCTCATAAGGGATTTTAATTTTTTAAAAATATTTATATCTTCTATTTTCTGAAATTAAAATGAGAACATGATACTATAAGGCATTAAAGTGCCAAACGATAAATCTTAGTAAGATTTGTCTAGATATCTCTTATGGTTTTTTACAATTTTTAACTATTCTTATCTTTAAATTTCTGAAATTAAAACTAATACATGACACACGGAAGCATTAGAGTAGTAACAAATAATCCTAGAAAGATTTGTCTAGATATCTATTTTGGATTTTTACATTTTTTAACTTTTTGTATATACAAATTTCTGAAATTCATACAAATACGTAACTCACATAAGCATTAAATTAGCAAACTATTAAACCTAGTGTGATTTGTTTAGAAATCTCATAAGGTTTTTTACATTATTTACCTTTTTCGTATCTCCAATATTTGTTATTAAAACTAATACATGACACACAGAAGCATTACAGTAGCAAACCAAAAATTCCTAGTAAGATTTGTCTATGAATCTCTTAAATGTTTTACATTTTTTAAGTATTTGTATCTCCAAATTTCTGAAATTAAAACAAATACATGTTACATTTTTTAACTATTTGTATCTGCAAATTTTTCAAATTAAAACAAATTAATGACACTCGAAAGCATTAAAGTAGCATACAAATAAACCAAATTAATATTTTTCTAATAATCTCTTAAGGTATTTTACAATTTTTAACTTTTTTGTATCTCCAAATTTTGAAATTAAAACGAATACATGACACAAAGAAGCATTAAAGTAGCAATCGAAAAATCCTAGTAAGATTTGTCTAGATATCTCTTATGGAATATAAATTATTTTTAACTATTTGTATCTAAAAATTTCTGAAATTAAAACGAAAACATGACTCACGGAAGCATTAAATTAGCAAGCAAATAAGCCTAGAGAGATTGGTAAAAAATTATCTTAAGGTTTTTTTAAATTTTAAACTATTTGTATCTCTAAATTTCTAAAAATAATACAAATACATGACACAAGGAAGCACTAGAGTAGCAAACAAATAAACCTAGTGAGATTTGTCTAAAAACCTCATAAGGTTTTTTTTTATTTTTAACTATTTTTATCTCTAAATTTCTGAAATTAAAACATATACATGACACACGGAAGCATTAGAGTAGCAAACAAAGAATCCTAGTAAGATTAGTCTACAAGTCTTTTAAGGGTTTTTACATTTTTTAACTATTTGTAACTCCAAATTTATGAAATTAAGAAAATACATGTTTCACGGAAGCATTAAAGTAAAAAAAACCTAGTAAGATTTGTCTAAAAAACTGTTAAGTTTTTTGAAAATTTTAAACTATTCGTATCTCCAAATTTCTGAACTTAACGCGAATACGTGAAACACGGAAGCATTAAGTAGCAAACAAATAAATCTAGTAAGATTAGTATAGAAATATTTTAAGGTTTTTTACCATTTTTTTACTCTTTGTGTCTCGTAATTTCTGAAATTAAACCAATACATGACACACGGAGGCATTAAAATAGCAAAAAATGAACCTAGTAAGATTTGTCTAAAAATATTTTAAGATTTTTTACATTTTTCAACTTTTTGTATCTCCAAATTTCTTTGATTAAAACGAATACATGACTCACGGAACATTAGAGTAACAGACAAATAATCCTAGGAAGATTTGTCTGGATATCTCATAAGGATTTTTACATTTTTTTACTTTTTGTATATCCAAATTTCTAAAATTAATAAAAATACGTTACTCACGGAAGCAATAAATTGGCAAACAATTAAATTTACCAAGATTTGTCTAGATATCTCTTAATTTTTTTAACGTTTTTTAACTATTTGAATCTCTAAATTCCTGAAATTAATACGAATACCTGACACACGGAAGCATAAGAGTAGCAAACAGTTAATTCTAGTAAGAATTGTCTGGAAAACTCTTAAATTTTTTACATTGTTTAACTATTTGTATCTCCAAATTTCTGAAAATAATACAAATACATGACACACGGAAGCATTAGAGTAGCAAACAACTAATCCTAGTATGATTGGTCTAGAAATCTCTTAAGGTTTTTATTTTTTTTAACTATTTGTATCTGCAAATTTTTTAAATTAAAACGAATACATGACACACGAAAGCAACAAAGTAGCACACAAATAAAGCTAGTAAGATTTGTCTAGATATCTCTTATCGATTTTTTAATTTTTTAACTATTTGTATCTCCAAATTTTTTAAATTAAAAAAATACATGACACACGGAAGCTTTAAAAAACGAACAAATAAATCTAGTAAGATTAGTCTAGAAATCATTAAGGATTTTTAAATTTTTTAACCTTTTGTGTTTTCAAATTTCTGAAATTAAACTAATACATGACACACGGAAGCATTAAAATAGCAAACAAATAAACCTAGTAAGATTTGTCTAGATATATCATATGGGTTTTTAGTTTAAAAAAATATATATATATCTTCTTTTTTCTGAAATAAAAACGAGATCATTATACAATAAGGCAATAGAGTGGCAAGCGGTAAATCTAAGTAGTTTTGTTTAGATATTCCTTATGGATTTTTACATTTTTTAACTGTTTGTATCTCCAAATTTCTGAAATTAAAACGAATACATGCCACACGGAAGCACTAGAGTAGCAAACAAAGAACCCAAGTAAGATTTGTCAAGATATCTCTAATGAATTTTTACATATTTTAACTTTTTTATATCCAAATTTCTAAAATTAAAACTAATACATGTTACACGGAAGCATTAAAGTAGCAAATAAATAAACCTAGTAAGATATGTCTAAAAATCTCTTAAGGTTTTTTAATTTTTTTAACTATTTGTATCTGCAAATTTTTTAAATTAAAACGAATACATTACACACGAAAGCATTAAAGTAGCACACAAATAAAGCTAGTAAGATTTGTCTAGATATCTCTTATTGATTTTTAAATTTTTTAACTATTTGTATCTAAAAAATTCTGAAATTAAAACGACTACATGACACACGGAAGCATTAAATTAGCAACAAAATAAGCCTAGAGAGATTTGTCAAAAAATATCTTAAGGTTTTTTTAAATTATAAACTATTTGTATCTCCAAATATTTAAATTTAATACAAATACATGACACACGGAAGCATTAGAGTAACAAAAAAACATCCTTGTAAGATTTGTATAGAAAACTTTTAAGGGTTTTTACATTTTTTAACTATTTGTAACTACAAATTTCTGAAATTAAAACAAATACATGTTACACAGAAACATTATTGTAGCAAAAAATAAACCTAGTAAGATTTGTCTAAAAGTCTCTTAGGTTTTTTTTAAATTTTTAACAATTTTTATATTCAAATTTCTGAAATTAGAACGAATACAAAACACACGGAAGCTATGAGTAGCTAACAAATAAATCTAGTAAGATTAGTTTAAAAATCTTTAAAGGTTTTTTACATTTTTTAACTGTGTCTCCAAATTTCTGAAATTTAACTAATACATGACACTCGGAAGCATTAAAATAACAAACAAATAAAACTAGTAAGATTTGTCTTGATATCTCATATGGGTTTTTAATTTTTTAATATATTTATAACTTCTATTTTGTGATATTAAAACGAGAACATGATACAATAAGGCATTAGAGAGGCATGCGGTAAATCTAAGTTTGATTTGTTTAGATATTTCTTTTGGATTTATACATTTTTTAACTGTTTGTATCTCCAATTTTCTGAAATTAATACGAGTACATGACACACGGAAGCACTAGAGTAGCAAACAGAATATACTAGTTTGATTTGTGTAGATATCTCTTATGGATTTTTATTTTTTTACTTATTTATATCACTTATATTCTGAAATTTAAACGAAATCATGACACAATAAGGCATTAGAGTGGCAAACGATAAATGTTAGTAAGATCTGTATAGATATCTGTTATGGTTTTTTAAGTTGTTAACTATTTGTATCTCCAATTTTTCTGAAACTAAAACAAAGACATGATACAGTGAAGCATTAGAGTAGCGAACAAATAATCCTAGTAGGATTTTTCTAGAAATCCAGATTTTATTACATTTTTTAACTATTTGTATCTCAAAATTTCTCAAATTAAAAGGAATACATGACACACGGAAGCATTAAAATAACAAACAAAGAAACCTAGTAAGATTTGTCTGAAAATCTCTTAAGTTTTTTACATTTTTCAACTATTTGTATCTCCAAATTTCGTTGATTAAAACGAATACATGACTCACGGAACATTAGTGTAACAAACAAATAATACTAGTATTATTTGTCTAGATATCTTATGGATTTTTACATTTTTTAACTTTTTGTATATCCAATATTATAAAAAAAATACTAATACTTCATTCACAGAAGCATTAACTTAGCAAACAACTAAACGTAGTAAGATTTGTCTATTAATCTTTTAAGTTTTTTTTTTAATTTTTAACTATTTGTTTATCCATATTTCTGTATTTAAATCGGAAAAACGACACACGGAAGCATTAAAATAGCATACAAATAAAGCTAGTAAGATTTGTCTATAAATCTCTTAATGTTTTTTTACATTTTTTAACTGTTTTATCACCAAATTTTGAAACAAAAACGATTAAATGACACACAGAAGCATTAGAGAAGCAAACAAAAAATCCTAGTTAGATTTGTCTAGAAATCTCAGTTTTTTTAAATAATTTTTAACTATTTGTATTACTAAATTTCTGAAATTATTACAAATCCATGATATACGGAAATATTGGGGTAGCAAACAAATAATCCTAATATGATTAGTCAAGAAATCTCTAAAATTTTTATCATTGTTTAAATTTTGTATCTCCAAATTTCTGAAATTAATACGAATACATGACACACGAAAGCATTAAAGTAGCAAGCAAATAAGCCTAGAGACATTTGTCAAAAAATATATTAAGGTTTTTTTAAATTTTAAACTATTTGTATCTCCAAATTTCTAAAAATAATACAAATACATGACACACGGAAGCATTAGAGTAGCAAACAAATAAACGTAGTGAGATTCGTTTAAAAACCTCTTAGGGTTTTTTTTATTTTTAACTGATTTTATTTCCAAATTTCTGAAATTAAAACATATACATGACACACGGAAGCATTAGAGTAGCAAAAAAATAATCCTAGTAAGGTTTGTCTAGAAATCTTTTAAGGGTTTTTACATTTTTTAACTATTTTTATCGCCAAATTTCTGAAATTAAAACAAATACATGTAAAACGGAACATTTAAGTAGCAAAAAATAAACCTACTAAGATTTGTCTAAAAATCTCCATAGTTTTTTTTTTTGAATTTTTATCTATTTGTATTTACAATTTTTTAAAATTAAAACAAATACACGACGCACGGAAGCATTAAGTAGCAAACAAATAAATCTAGTAAGATTAGTCTAGAAATCTCTAAATGACTTTTACATTTTTTAACTCTTTGTGTCTTCAAATTTCTGAAATTAAACGAATACATGACACACGGAAGCATTAATATAGCCAACAAATAAACCTAGTATGATTTTTCTAGATATCTCATATGGGTTTTAAATTTAAAAAAAATATTTTTATCTTCTTTTTCCTGAAATTAAAACAAGATCATGATACAATAAAACAATAGAGTGGCTAGCGGTAAATCTAAGTAGATTTGTTTAGATATTTCTTATGGATTTTTACATTTTTTAACTGTTTGTATCTCCAAAGTTCTGAAAATAAAACGAATACATGCCTCACATAAGCATTAGAGTAGCAAACAAATAATCCTCATAAAATTTGTCTAGATATCTCTAATGGATTTTTACTTTTTTAAAAATTATATATACATATTTCTAAAATTAAAACTAATACATGATACACGGAAGCAATAAAGTAGCAAAATAATAAACCTAGTAAGATATGTCTAAAAAACTCTTAAGGTTTTTGACATTTTTTAACTATTTGTATCTCCAAATTTCTTTGATTAAAACGAATACATGACTCACGGAAAATTAACGGGATTCGAGAGGCGAACGGGATGGCGCAGTCGGTAAGCGCATGAGCGCGTAGAGCTCAAGGTCCCGGGTTCGAAACCCGGTCCCGTCTACCATTTTCATTCGACGTAACATGATTAATCTGTTACCTGGCGGTGAGGTTCACCGCAATCTAAGAGATTTCTATGTTTGTGAACCAGAAATGGAAAATGCTACCCAAATAAAGTACTTCCTATGGGAGTCGCCTCAGATGAGGAATCTAGTCTCTACGAGACCACCTCAGAGGTCTTTGGGTTTCACAAGTTGAATGAGAATGATAGACGGACCCGAAAGGCGAACGGGATGGCGCAGTCGGTAAGCGCATTAGCGCGTAAAGCTCAAGGTCCCGGGTTCGATTCCCGGTCCCATCTACCATTTTCATTCGACGTAACATGATTAAAAATACGGAAGCATTAAATTAGCAAACAATTAAATTTAGTAAGATTTGTCTAGATATCTCTTAAGGATTTTTACGTTTTTTAACTATTTGTATCTCTAAATTTCTGAAATAAAAACGAATACCTGACACACGGAAGCATAAGAGTAGCAAACAGTTAATCCTAGTGGGATTTGTCTAGAACACTCTTAATTTTTTTACATTGTTTAACTATTTGTATCTCCAATTTTCTTAAAATTAATACGAATACATGACACACGAAAGCATTAAAGATAATTTTTTTACTATTGGTATCTCCAAATTTCTAAAATTAAAACGAATACATGACACACGGAAGCATTAGAGAAGCAAAAAATAATCCTAGTAAGATTTGTCTAGAAATCTTTTAAAGGTTTTTACATTTTTTAACTATTTGTATCTCCAAATTTTTAAAATTAAAACAAATACATGACACACGGATCATTAAAAAACGAACAAATAAATCTAGTAAGATTAGTCTAGAAATCTTTAAGGAATTTTACAATTTTTAACCTTTTGTGTCTCCAAATTTCTGAAATTAAACTAATACATGACACACGGAAGCATTAAATTAGCAAACAAATAAACCTAGTAAGATTTGTCTAGATATCTCATATGGGTTTTTAATAAAAAAAATATTTATATCTTCTATTTTCTGAAATAAAAACGAGATCATGATACAATAAGGCAATAGAGTGGCAAGCGGTAAATCTAAGTAGATTTGATTAGGTAATTCTTATGGATTTTTACATTTTATACTGTTTGTATCTTCAAATTTCTGAAATTAAAATGAATACATGTTACACGGAAGCATTAAAAGAGCAAATAAATAAACCTAGTAAGATATGTCTAAAAATCTTTTAAGTTTGTTTTAAAATTTTAACTAATTGTATCACCAAATTAGATAAGCTAAAACAAATACATGACACACGAAAAAACTAAAGTAGCAAACAAATGCATCTAGTAGAATTAGTCTAGAAATCTCTTAAGGTTTTTTACATTTTTTAACTATATGTGAATTTTAAATTCTGAAATTAACGACTACATGACACACGAAAGCATTAAAATAGCAAACAAATAAACGTAGTAAGAATTGTCTAAAAATATCTTAAGTTTTTTTACATTTTTGAACTATTTGCATCTCTAAATTTCTTTGATTAAAACTAATACATGACACACGGAAAATTAGAGTAACAAACAAATAATCCTAGTAAGATTTGTCTAGAAATCTTTTAAGGTTTTTTACACTTTTTAACTATTTGTTTCTCCAAATTTCTGAATTTAAAACGAGAACATGACACAATAAGGCATTAAAGTGGCAAACGATAAATCTTAGTAAGATTTGTCCAAAAATCGGTTATGTTTTTTACAAATTTTTACTAATTATATCTCCAAATTTCTGAAATTAAAACGAATACATGACACACAGAAGCATTAGAGTAGAAGTCGAAAAATCCTAGTATGATTTGTCTAGAAATCTTTTAGGTTTTTTTACAATTTTTAACTATTTGTATCTCCAAATTTTGAAATTAAATCGAATAGATGACACCCGGATGCATTAGAGTAGCAAACAGTTAATCCAAGTATGATTTGTTTTGAAATGTTTTAAGGTTTTTTTAAATTTTTCAACTATTTGTACTTCCAAATTTCTGAAATAAAACAAATCCATGACACACAAAAGCATTAAAGTATCAAACAAATTACCCTAGTAAGATTTTTCTTTATTTCTCTTATAGTTTTTTACATTTTTTAACTATATATATTTCCAAATTTCTGAAATTAAAACGAATACATGACACAGGTAAGCATTAGAGTAGCAAACAAATAATCCTAGTAAGATTTGTCTAGATATCACTAATGGTTTTTTACATTTTTTAACATTTTGTATATCCAAATTTCCGAAATTAAACATAAACAAGACACACGGAACCATTTAAATAGCAAACAAATAAACCTAGTAAAATTTTTCTAAAAATCTCTTAATGTTTTTTTAAATTTTTTAACTATTTGTATCTCCAAATTTTTAAACTAAAATAAATAGATGACACAGATGCATTAGCGTAGCAAACAGAATATCCTAGTAAGATTTGTGTAGATATCTCTTATGGATTTGTATTTTTTTACTTATTAATATCTTTTATATTCTGAAATTTAAACGATATCTTGACACAATAAGGCATTAGAGTGTCAAACGATAAATCTTAAAAAACCTGTATAGATATCTGTATTGGTTTTTTACATTTTTTAACTATTTGTATTTTAAAATTTCTGAAATTAAAACGAATACATGACTCACGGAATCATTAAAATAGCAAACAAATAAACCTAGTAAGATTTGTCTAAAATTCTCTTAAGTTTTTTTACATTTTTCAACTATTTGTATCGCCAAATTTACTTTGATTAAAACGAGTACATGACTCACGGAACACTGGAGTGACAAACAAATAATCCTAGTAAGTTTTGTCTAGAAATCTTTTAATTTTTTTTACATTTTTTAACTATTTGTCTCTCCAAATTTCTGTAATTAAAACGAGATCATGACACAATAAGGCATTGAAGTGGCAAACGTAAAATCATAGTTAGATTTGTTTAGATATCCCATATGGTATTATACAATTTTCAACTATTCATATCTTTAAATTTCTGAAATTAAAACGAATACATGACACACATAAGCATTAGAGTAGCAAAGAAAAAATATTAGTAAGATTTTTCCATAAACCTCTTAAATGTTTTACATTTTTTAACTATATTTATCTGCAAAATTTTTTAATTAAAACGAATACATGACACACGAAAGCATTAAAGTAGCACACAAATAAAGCTTGTAAGATTTTTCTAGAAATCTCTTAATGTTTTTTTACAATTTTTAAGTGTTTGTATCTCCAAATTTTGAAATTAAAATGAATAGAAGACACACAGAAGCATTAGAGTAGCAAACAAAAAATCCTAGTAAGATTTGTCTCGAAATCTCATATTTTTTAACTATTTGTATCTCCAAATTTCTTAAAATGATACAAATACATGACACACGAAAGCATTAGAATAGCAATCACATAATCCTAGTATGATTGGTCGAGAAATCTCTTAAATTTTTTACATAGTCAAATTATTTGTATCTCCAAAATTCTAAAATTAATACGAATACATGACACACGAAAGCATTAAAGTAGCATACAAAAAACCTAGTAAGCTTTTTCTAAAAATTTATTAAGGTTTTTTACATTTTTTTACTTTTTTGTATCTCCAAATTTTGAAATTAAAACGATTACATGACACACAGAAGCATTAGAGTAGCAATCGATAAATTCTAGTAAGATTTGTCTAAAAATTTCATAAGGTTTTTTACATTTTTAACTATTTGTATCATTAAATTTCTGGAATTGAAACGAATACATGACACTCGGAAGCATTAAAGTAGCAAACAAAAAATCCTAGTAAGATTTGTCTAGATATCTCTTATGGATTTTTAAATTTTTAAACTATTTGTATCTAAAAATTTCTGAAATTAAAACGAATACATGACACACGAAAGCATTAGAGAAGCAAAAAATAATTCTAGTAAGATTTGTCTAGATATCTCTAATGGACTATTACATGTATATCCAAATTTCTAAAATTAAAACAAANTTGTCTAGATATCTCATATGGGTTTTTAATAAAAAAAATATTTATATCTTCTATTTTCTGAAATAAAAACGAGATCATGATACAATAAGGCAATAGAGTGGCAAGCGGTAAATCTAAGTAGATTTGATTAGGTAATTCTTATGGATTTTTACATTTTATACTGTTTGTATCTTCAAATTTCTGAAATTAAAATGAATACATGTTACACGGAAGCATTAAAAGAGCAAATAAATAAACCTAGTAAGATATGTCTAAAAATCTTTTAAGTTTGTTTTAAAATTTTAACTAATTGTATCACCAAATTAGATAAGCTAAAACAAATACATGACACACGAAAAAACTAAAGTAGCAAACAAATGCATCTAGTAGAATTAGTCTAGAAATCTCTTAAGGTTTTTTACATTTTTTAACTATATGTGAATTTTAAATTCTGAAATTAACGACTACATGACACACGAAAGCATTAAAATAGCAAACAAATAAACTTAGTAAGAAATGTCTAAAAATATCTTAAGTTTTTTTACATTTTTTAACTATTTGTACATCGAAATTTTTGAAATTAAAACAAATCCATGACACACAAAAGCATTATAGTAGCAAACTAATAAACCTAGTAAGATTTGTCGGGAAATCTTATAAGGTTTTTACATTACATAACTTTATATTATCTCCAAATTTTGTAATTAAAACGAATACATGACACACAGAAGCTCTAGAGTAGCAAACAAATAGACCTAGTGAGATTCGACTAAAAACCTTTTAAGGCTTTTTTTAAAACTATTTTTATCTCCAAATTTCTGAAATTAAACATATACATGACACACGGAAGCATTAGAGTATCAAACAAATAAACCCAGTAAGATTAGTCTAGAAATCCCTTAAGGATTTTTACATTTTTTAACTATTAGTTACTCCAAATTTTGAAATTAAAACAATTACTTGACACACAGAAGCATTAGAGTAGCAATCTAAATATCCTAGTAAGAATTGTCTAGAAATTTTTTAATGCTTTTTACATTTTTAACAATTTGTATCATTAAATTTCTGAAATTTAAACGAATACATGACACTCGGAAGCATTAACGTAGCAAACAAAAAACCTAGTAAAATTTGTCTAGATATCTCTTACGGATTTTTACATTTTTTAACAATTTGTATATAAAAATTTCTGAAATTAAAACGATTACATGACACACGGAAGCATTAGTTTAGCAAAAAATAATCCTAGTAAGATTTTTCTAGATATCTTTTAAGGGTTTTACATCATTTAAATATTTCTATCTCCAAATTTCTGTTACACTGAAGCACTAAAGTAGCAAAAAATTATTCTAGTAAGATTAGTTTAGAAATCTCTTAAGGTTTTTTAGAACCTAGTTAGAAATGTCTAGAAATTTCTTAAGGTTTTTTACATTTTTAACTATTAGTATCAATTGTCTGAATTTAAAACGAATACACGGCACACGAAAGCACTAAAGTAGCAAGCAAATAAACCTAGTAAGTTTTATCTAGAAATCTCTTAAGGTTTTTTTACATTTTTTAACTTTTTTTATCTCCAAGATTCTGAAATTTAATAAAATACATGACACACAAAAGCACTAAAATAGCAACCAAATAAACCTAGTGAGTTTTGTCTAAAATCTTTTTAAGGTCTTTTTTAAATATTTAACTATTTTTATCTCCAAATTTCTGAAATTAAATTTTTTACATGACACACGGAAGCATTAGAGTAGCAATCAAATAATCCTAATAAGATTTGTTTAGAAATTTCATAAGGTTTTTTACATTTTTCAACTATTTGTAACTCCAAATTTCTGAAATTAATACGAATACATGACACACGAATGCTTTAAAGTAGCATACAAATAAACCTAGTAAGATTTTTCTTAAAATCTCTTAAGGTTTTTTACATTTTTTAACTTTTATGTATCTCCAAATATTGAAATTAAAACGGATACATGACACACAGAAGCATTAGAGTAGCAAACGGTAATTCCCAGTAAGACTTGACTAGAAATTTCTTAAGGTTTTTAAGATTTTTAATTATTTGTATCACCAACAAATTTAAGAATTAAAACAAATACATAACACAACGAAGCAATAAAGTAGCAAACAAATAAACCTAGTAAGAATTGTCTAGAAATATCTAAAGGTTTTTTACATTTTCTAACATTTTGCATCTCCAAACTTCTAAAATTCAAACGAATATATGACACTGGGAAGCATTAGAGAAGGAAACAAAAATTCCTAGTAAGATTTGTCTAGATATCTCTTATGGATTTTTAAATTTTGAACTATTTGTATCTAAAAATTTCTGAAATTAAAACAAATACACGATACTCGGAAGCATTAGAGTAGCAAACAAAAAATCCTAGTAAGATTTGTCTAGAAATCTTCAAAGATTTTTTTACATTTTTTAACTTTTCGTATCTCCAAACTTCTGAAATTAAAGCGAATACATGACACTCTGAAGCATTAGAGAAGCAAACAAATAAACCCAGTAAGATTTGTCTGGAAATCTTTTAAGATTTTTTACATTTTTTAACTATTTGTGTCTCCAAATTTCTGAAATTAAACGAATACATGACACACGGAAGCAATTAATTAGCAAATAAATAAACCTAGTAAGATTTGTCTAAAAATCTCTTAAGGTTTTTTACATTTTTTATCTACTTGTATCTCCAAATTTCTGAAATTAATACGAGTACATGACACACGGAAGCACTAGAGTAGCAAACAGAATAACCTTGTAAGATTTGTGTAGATATCTCTTATGGATTTTTATTTTTTAAACTATTATTATCTTTAATTTTCTGAAAAATAACAACATCATGACACAATATGGCATTAGAGTGGCAAACGATAAATCTTAATAAGAGTTGTAAAGATATCTGTTATGGTTATTTACAATTTTTAACAATTTGTATCTCCAAATTTCTGAAACTAAAACGAACACATGACACACTAAAGCATTAGAGTCGCGAACAAATATTCCTAGTAATATTCGTCTAGAAATCTGAGATTTTTTTACATATTTAAACTATTTGTATGTCCATATTTTTGAAATGATTACGAATACATGACACACGAAAGCATTAAGTAGCATACAAATATACCTAGTGAGATTTGTCTAAAAGTTTTTTAGGTGTTTTTAAATTTTTAACTATTTGTATCTCCAAATTTCTGAAATTAAAACGAATACATGACACACGGAAGCATTAGAGTAGCAAAATATAATCCTAGTAAGATTTGTCTAGAAATCTCTTAATGTTTTTTACATTTTTTAACTATTAGTATTTCCAAATTTCTGAAATTAAAAAAATACATGACTTAAGGAAGCAATAAAGTAGCTAACAAAAACCTAGTAAGATTTGTCTGTAAATCTCTCAAGGTTTTTTACATTCTTTAACATTTTCATCTTCCAACTTCTGAAATTAAAACGAATACATGACACTCGGAAACATTAAAGAAGCAAACAAAAAATCCTAGTAAAATTTGTCTAGATATCTCTTATGGATTCTTACATTTTTAAACTATTTGTATCTAAAATTTTCTGAAATTAAAACAAATACAAGACACACGGAAACACTAAATTAGCCAGCAAATAAACCTAGTAAGATTTGTCAAAAAATATCTTAAGGAATTATTAAATTTTAAACTATTTGTATTTCAAATTTCTTAAAATAATACAAATACATGACACAATGAAGCATTAGAGTAGCAAACAAATAAACCTAGTAAGATTTGTTTAAAAATCTCTTAAATCTAAATATCTAAAACTCTAAAAATCACTTTTTTTAATTTTTAACTATGTGTATCTTCAAATTTCTGAAATAAAAACAAATACATGACACACGGAAGCATTAGAGAAGCAAACAAATAAACCCAGTAAAATTTGACTAGAAATCTCCAAGTGTTTTTTACACATTTTAACTATTTTTATCTCCAAGTTTCTGAAACTAAAACGAATACATTACATACGGAAACATTAAAGGAACTAGCAAATAAACCTACTAAAATTTGTCGATAAACCTCTTAAGGTTTTTTACTTTTTTAAACTATCTGTATCTCAAAATTTCTGAAACTAAAACGAATACATGACAAACAGAAGCATTAAAATAGCAGACAAATAAACCCAGTAAGATTTGTCAAGGAATCTCTTAAGGTTTTTTACTTTTTTAAAGCTATTTGTATCTCCAAATTTATGAATTTAAAATGAATACATGTCCTACGGAAGCATTAATGTAGCAAACAAATAATCCTAGTAAAATTTGTCTAGAAATCTCTTAAGGATTTTTACTTTTTTTAACTATTTGTTTTTCCAAATTTCTGAAATTAAAACGAATACATGACACTCGGAAGCATTAAAGTAGCAAACAAATATACGTAGTAAGATTTGTTTAGGAATCTCTTAAGGTTTTTTACTTATTTTAACTATATATATCTCCAATTTTTTTAATTAAAACGAATACATGAAACACGGAAGCATTTACGTACAAACAAAAAAACCTTGATAAAACCTTAAGAGATTTCTAGACAAATCTTCCTTTTTTTTACTTTTTGTATCTTTAAATTTCTGAAATTAAAACGAATACACGACACACGGAAGCATTAAAGTAGCAAACAAATAAACCTAGTAAAAATTGTCTAGAAATCTCTTAAAGTTTTTTAAATTTTTAACTATTTGTATCTTCAAATTTTATTAATTAAAACAAATACATCACAAATACTTACGGAACATTAGAGTAGCAAACTAAAGATTTGTTTAGATATCTCTTATGAGTTTTTAATTTTTTTAAAATTTATATCTTCAATTTTCTGAAATTAAAACGAGATCATGACACTATTAGGCATAAGAGTGGCAAACGATAAAACTTAGTAAAATTTGTTTAGATATCTCTCTTTGTTTTTTACAATTTTTAACTATTTGTAGCTCCAAATATCTGAATTTAAAACGAATACATGACACGCGGAAGCCGTAATGTAACAAACCAATAAACCTAGTAAGATATGTCTAGAAATCTCTTAGGGTTTTTTACTTTTTTTAACTATTTGTATCTCCAAATTTCTGAAATTAAAACAAAAACCCGACACACGAAAGCATAAATTAGCAAACAAAAAAACCTAGTAAAATTAGTCTAGGTATCTCTTAAGGTTTTTTACCTTTTTTAACTATTTGTATCACAAAATTTCTAAAATTAAAACAAAAACACGCACACGGAAGCTTCATGTAGCAAACAAAAAACCTAGTATAATTTGTCTAAAAATATCTTAAGTTCTTTTACATTTTATAACTATTTGTATCTCCAAATTTCTTTAATTAAAACAAATACATGACACACGGAACATTAGAGTAGCAAGTAAATAATCATAGTAAGATTTGTCTAGATATCTCTTATGTGTTTTTATTTTTTTAAAATATTTATATCTTCATTTTTCTGAAATTAAAACGAGATCATGACACAAATAGGCAATAATGTGGCAGGCGATAATTGTTAGTAAGATTTGTCTAGATTTCTCTAATTGTTTTTTACAATTGTTAACTATTTGTATCTCCAAATTTCTGAAATTTAAACTAATACATAACACACGGAAGCCGTAATGTAACAAACAAATCAACCTAGTAAGATTTGTCTAGAAATCTTTTAAGGATTTTTACATTTTTTAAATATTTGTATCTCCAATTTCTGAAATTAGAAAAAAACATGTTACACGCACTAGAGTAGCAAAAATTAAATCTAGTAAGATTAGTTTAGAAATCTCCTAAAGTTTTTAAATTTTTTTAACTATTTGTGTCTCCAAATTTCTGAAATTAAACAAATACATGACACACGGAAGCATTAAAATTACATACAAATAAAAATAGTAAGATTTGTTTAAAAATTTCCTAAGGTTTTTTACATTTTTTAACTATTTGTATCTCCAAATTTTAAAATTAAAACGAATACATGACACACAGAAGCAATACAGTAGCTGTCTCTTATA